>JAOVYW010008281.1:0-10276 GCA_025775045.1 Hiodon tergisus
CCGGGTCGGCGGGTGCCTCTATGCTGTGGGTGAGACACGTTGCCCAGAACCACAATCTGTTTTTATATCGCAGTCACAATTGTCTCCATCTCTTACTACTATAAACAATCCATGTTTGATTATGTATACTGGGGAAAAAAGGTTAACGGCAGCAAATCAGTTACCAATTTGCAAGGCTAAGCAACGTTCAAACTTTTTATTGCACTCACTGAAATTTATTTGCTGATCCTTAAAACTTGATTGTTTATCCATTAGCTCTATAAATCTGAACTGTGCGTATGAAAAAGTTCCTATTGTGTTGCCCATTCTGCACTCTCCCTGTTAACTCTCGTTATGTTGGGGATTAAAACAGATTACATGAACGAACAATACTCAATCAAGTTCAATATATCCTTACAAACCAAACAAGCTATATTTGAATGTAAGAGATGTGGAATTTACATGGTTTTAATAGTATGGAAAAATATTTAGCACAGTTCAGTAGATAATATTTAAATTTGAAAAAATCTTGTATAAAACTGAGCTCTGTGCCACTGGTGAAAAGCTTCTTCCTGCTCTGTCTGTAACTGCTGATCTCTGGCTGTTGTGTTGGTAAGCTGTTCTCTGTTTTGCCTCAGGTGGCTTTGATGACAACTCCCCACTGAGCTCTGTGGAACGCTTCGACCCCAGAATGCACCGCTGGGACTATGTGGCTGAGCTCACCACTCCCCGGGGAGGCGTCGGCGTGGCCACCGTCATGGGGCGCGTTTTTGCAGTGGGCGGGCACAACGGGAACATCTACCTGAACACGGTGGAGGCCCTGGACCCCCGCATGAACAGGTGAGCGAACCCCCCAACAGAACCCTGAGCATCAGATCTCGGCCAGACTTTCCTCTTGCTGGAGTTTACTGAACGTCTACTGAACCACACAGCAAATCCCAAGTTCAAAACGTCAGGTAGAGAGTTGGCCCTCTGGATCTGTCGTTGGGTTATGGTTTACAGAGTTTTTATTTTCAATATTCCCTCGAACTTTTACGAAAACTATTGGTGAAATTGCTGAGCTTGTTATTAAATTGATTCATTAAATACATAATGAACTGTGCAAAGTATTGATTTTACACGGGCAAATAACTCTATGGTAGAAAATGTCATTTTGAAATGGCTGAGATCATTTTAGCAGTAGGTGTAGGACATAAACAGTTATGTCTGTTTTTTTCCACTCGCTGTGTATTGTTGCTCTGTATGTATAGTGAGTAGGACCTGGCTATTAATAAGCGTAGCCGCATGGTTTGATTCTTGTTAACGGCACGTGTCTTTTCCGTGATTGGGTTTTGTGACCATGACTGTTCTGGGGGGACATTGTCTAACCGGGCTGGGCTCTGTCTCTCTCTCTAGGTGGGAGCTGGTGGGATCAGTTTCTCACTGCAGAGCGGGCGCTGGGGTGGCCGTCTGCACCTCCCACATCAGCCAGATACGGGACGTAGGCCAGGGTTCCAGCAACGTGGTGGACTGTATGTGACCTCTGGGCCCGGCTGTGCCCGGGACGAGGGACGCGCGTTTGTGACTACAGCTCATGTGGCTACTCCTGAACTACACGCGCACGCGCACACACACACACACACACGCGCACACGCACATATTCAGCCGTACACGTCAAGGTGTTTTTAAGCTACGTACCGTACCGTGCTGATATTGGGGCTAAGCTAAATGAGTGGTGTATCAGATAATGAGGGGCTGGGTAAGGAGAAGGCTGAAGTCACTAGTCCTTTCATTTACTATTTAGGCGACTGATTATTCTTCTTGGTTTTTATTGGTAGTTTAATGATAATTTTTTGTGGAATTGCTTGTTTAATTATTTTAATGTTGCTAAAAAGCAGATATTGTCTATCGTTTCTCTATTTATTCCACATGGCAGGCCCTGTTATGGGGGGGGGTCAGATGCATGGTTGGCAGGACTGGTGGGGTGTGCTGAGGTTTCCACTTGAACGGGAGGAGCAAGCGATCAGCGTTTTCCGCTGTGCTTGCTGGGTTTTAGCTGGGTTGGCACATTGCGTGAGGGTGATGAACAGGGTCCACACATTTTAATCAGCTTTGTTGCAGAAGAGAGGGCATTTAGGGAGTCATCTTCCCAGCGTTGACACCTCAGTCTGAGATCACTAAGAGAGATCCGCATCATGACACTTTAATAAAAGGGGGGGGGTGTGTTTATTGCAAAAAAATAAATAATTCTTGTTAACAGTTAATATGAATTTTGAATGTTGTATTGACTATCAAATTTTACTTCCTAGTGATTGAACAAAAAGTGAATCGGCAGAACTTAAGGCGATGTGTTTACTTTGCCGAGTGGACAGTCATTCTAAAGTCGGCTGACGCGAGTCTAGGAACCTTCAAGACTTGTAAACTCAACACTAGACTTTAAACGACTAACAGCCTTGCACTACTGTCAGACGTGTTTGCCATTTCCTGTTGCTGCAGTGAGTTGAACCAGTCTGGTACTTGGGCTCTGGAGGCCAGTTACAATGTCTGTTTTAAAGGGCAGAATTCTGCCTGTAGCTACTTGAGATTTTTTTTAGATATGCTAAAGCACGCTCCCTTCCTATGCCAAACCAGAAAGAAATGGCCCAGAAATATTTTATTATATGGAGTTTTATATCATAGATGCAGTAATGTGGTTATGATGCTGTTCTTTGCAATTATTCACATAAATGTTATGCTCTTTGCTTAAAATAGAATTGGATTCTATATTTTTGTCTATGGGGGATTGATTGATTGCATTTTAGAACTTTTTTACAGTTAGTCTGAGCTTTTCTTGGCTGTTATCAGAAACCCAGTACTGCAGGCAAGGGATGCGGTCTTTCTAATTGGTATCTTGTTATACTCCCTTAGACTGAAATGCAGACAGTGTATTCATTATTGACTAAACCGTGCTTTTCTACCCTTGAACCTTGTCTCGTGCCCGTCGATTTAATTAGCGTTTCAGATTAAACTTTGCAGATGTATATACAATGTCATATTTAGAAAAGGGATTGACTGTGACCTGGGTGGCCTTAAAGCCAGTTTTTGTTTGTTTTTTTTGAATGATCACAGAGGAATTGGTGGAAATATTTGCAGACATATCTCAATGAAGATCCAGGGCTGACTGTCCGAAGGACTGGGGGTTTCTCAGTGACCCCTCACTCACAGAAATAGCGTTAGGCTCCTGTCCTTTGTGTGGTTCAGCTGGGCTTGATATCTGTCCTATCTCAATACTTTAGTTCAGCATCTGATTTCTAGAGTAAAATCAATGGCTTAAAAGTAAAGCGATGTTTGGCTGAGAAAATGAAATCCACTGTGGCGGAGAAGAAAATGCATCTTGTTTTTTTTATTTTATTTTTTCTCTAAAGACAATCTAATCGCAGTGACTACAAAAGTACTGTAAATGGAATTATTTGTCAAAATGTAAGGTATATTAACTTAACAGTTCTACAATGAGGGGACGCCACAGGGCTTTATATGTGCAATTGTGTAAATACCTTCAAAAAAAGTTTTTTTGTTTTTCAAACCTTGATATGAGTTGGCTATCTTTGTGTTTTTCCTATATAGAGTTAAGTACTTCACACATACTTCAAGTACATAAATAAAGTTCATAAATGTTGAAACACGTTTTCTACCCTGTGTTGCCTTTGTTTCAGTTATACGATTTACCTGGCTGGTTTAGGGATTTGTTTTAATTGATAGTCTAAATTAAAACATCAAAAATCTACATTAATTTCTTAAGGTAACTTATTTCATATGAACAAAAAAGCCTTTTTTTGAATGCTATTGCTGAAGTGCTGAGAAAGCTACACAATACCGTAACTAAGCTAACCTGTTACACCTCTGCATTAAATGCTCTAATGTTCAGTTTAAATAATAAAACTATCATTTTCACATAGTTACGTATCTGAAAAGCTAATATGTACATATTTAAGTGTATTGTCTACATCAATTTGACAGGGTAAAATTGGAACTTAAAAACATTTTTATTTCTTGCAGTTCTGCTGTTTAGTTTGTTAGGCCTTGGTGCATCTTCAGTGTTACCCTGTTTTATTGCACTCATCAAAACTCCCCCTAAACCCAGTTAAAATGTAACAGTGGATGGAGGAGTAATTCTTATATAATTTTACAGCCTTAAAATATGTGCACTTTTGGACTTTGAGAGATTTACCTTTTTATTATTATAATTTTTTTTAAAAACTTTTTTCCAAAAACATTTTACAACATTTTAATGGTACACACAGTTTCATGCTTTGTGTTTGATGGTTTATTTCGGGACTTGAAAACTTTGAGAGATTTACCTTTTTATTATTATAATATATTTTTTTAAAATTTTAGAACATTTGATGGGACACACAGTGTCATGCTTTGTACCAATTTAAGTTTACATAACTGGAAAAGTTTTTTTGGTTTTTTTTTGTCTCATTGGCTACACAAATTGAATGTTAGTAAGACCCATGGTAGTGTTTGGATTTTGGTTTGATGTACAGATAATGACAATTCTTTACCGTCTAGTCTTAGGGTTCTCTTAAAAGTTTTCAAATGAAATGTTGGCGAAATGTAAAATTTGTGAGCATGGTTACGTTTTTAAAAGGGGGGTGTTGAAAACCCAATTAACTCGCGGTCAGGTGTGTAACAGCATGTTGCATCAGGTCACGGTGCCAAATGTCTAACCGCTTCCCGTTTTACTGCCGTCAATCTTTGGACCTTGGTTTGTTCAAGAGACCTAGACATAACAATCTGGCTCCCAGAGTTTGGATGAGTAGCAGCCTGGACCAGCGGAGGACCCACCTCAGAGAAACCCAGAAGTGTTATCTCTGGAACATGTACAGAAATTTACCCATAAGCAAAGAAAAGATTGCCTGATAACGTGTAACGGACAGAGGATGCTTCTCCTGTTCACAATCTTCGCTGGATTCTTAAGTTGTGGTAAGCTTAATGTCATTTACAAGTTAACTTGGGGCCATTTGAGATGTATGTATCTAATCTATTTGATGGACAGCTCGTATTTCCAGTCTAATTAAAACAACCTGGTGGACGGACGATAAAATAAATAATATTTCACATTTCATACAAATACATTTTTTAGTCATGAAGGTGATAAAAAAGAAGTGCAATATTTGAATTATTAAGCCTTAAATATTTTAGAATATTATAAAGCTAGTTACTTTTCTGTTCCCAGTGTGTAAATATGTTCCCTTCATTCATTTAAAATGTGTCCATTTAAAACATTAATATCTGTAAAATCCCTTACAAATCACTTGGAGCTCTGTGTTTTTTGTTGTTGTAATTTTGTGAATTTTGGTATCTTGGTTGCTATGAGTCATGACCAGACCAGAGTAAGGTTTTTTTCTTATAGGTATGGACCATATTTAAATTGTTAAATGCGATTTCCCCAATGTAACCCACATTATTCGTATAGCATCATGGTTAAGATGATGATTAAAGGCTTTGTGAATATAGTGTTATAAAAACCACAATATGAGTACCACCACTGTTAATTTGGATAAATATGATAACATTAATAACTCTAATTAGATTTGTATTGCTGTTGTATTTTCATACATCTATACCTAATACTAGTTAAGAGATTGTTTGGGACATACCTGCGGTGAGACCAAAAAGCATCAGAGCTATGAGGTAACATTGTCTGATTTTACCCTCTACATTTGTCTTACGCTCTCTTATGTAGCCTATAGTCAGTGTGATGAAGGTTGGAGAGAGTTTGAGAATAAATGTTACTTCTTCTCAACTGACACAAAGTCTTGGCACGACGCCCAGGCGGACTGCGAGGGTAAGGGAAGCAACCTAATGAGCATCCTAGACATTCACGAGAGGGTAAGACAAATCGCAACTCTGTCTTTGTCTTGTTTTTTTTTAACAAACTCAAAGATAAGAAAATGTCGTCCAGTGTTACATCATTCCGCCCTGTCTGTACTACAACCCAGTCTGGTGCAGTCGTGTTCTGGAGTAACTTTCCGCTTGTGTGACCTCTCCTGTTCCGATAGACGTGGGTGCGGACTCAGATTGGGAACGAGATCTTCTGGGTCGGACTGAATGACGTAGCTTCTGAGGGTGAATGGGAGTGGAGTGACGGTAGTGTATTCTACCCCTACCTTGCGTAAGTGGTGCTCCTTAAGATCACAAGCTCAACCTTGGTAACGCTAGCCTTCGTGGCCCGTAGGATTCCCCCTTTGAAAGACCGTTTGGCCGCCCATAACTTGTTTTTGCCATTTAAAAACTGGAGGCTGCCTAGTCTTTTTGCTGTTCCTGTGGTCTTCCTCAGGTATTTTAAGCATATTTGTGTGTATATCACTTTGCACACCAAACCCGTTTTTAGGTATTGGAGGCCAGGTCAGCCTGACAATTGGGATGACAATGAAGATTGTGGAGAGGTGGTGGGGGCCAACAGTGGCCAGTGGAACGACGAGCCTTGCGCAATCAGGCGCCGTTACATCTGCAAACGACCCAACCGTAAGTTTAGCTTGCAACCTTACTCTCTCTCAGGGTTAGGGTCACGCGTACCCGTGGTGATGAATGGGAAGAGGGGTTCAGTTGGACATAAAGCATGAAGTGTGTCTTCACCTGGAACCATCCCCTCCCCAGCAAACCCACCCTTAGTCTGTGACACGGCCAACGGGTGGCAACGATACGGCTCTGGCTGTTACAAGCTGAATGCGGACGCCAGGAAGAGCTGGAACGCGGCAAGGTTCGATTGCGTGAGGGAAGGAGGAGACCTGGTGTCCATCTTATCAGCTGATGAGGAGCAGTATGTCGTCAGCCGCCTGGATCCATCCTTCTTCGACCTTTGGATTGGCTACACAACCTTGGTATTTCATTCGCTACCAGTTCAACCAATATAAATCTACCATAAGATTTCTGCCAAAAAATGTTTTGTCATTGCATATTAAATATCTTTCTCAACCCTCAAGATCTGGAAAATTAATTAATGAATTAAATATCTTGTTTTTGTATTTATGACTTAATAAGATGACATGTTCATTAAACAGTGAGCAAACTATAATTACTATGCAAACCCTAAATTCATTATCTGTAACCATCTGAATCTGTATGAATCTTACATGTGGCAATACTTTGTAGAGGACTACGTGGCACACCCTTGTGTCAGCAGGAAATGCCGCCCCCTACTGTTCATCTATTGTCACTGAGTGTTCTAAAACCGTGCACCATGCAGGGCTCGTAGGTGCTGTTAACTGCTCAATTTCCGTCTTTGTCACAGATTTGCACGGCAGTTTCCTGCCAAGTGCAAGCCAACAACGAGCAGTTTAGCTGGTCAGATGCCTCCCCCTCGTCCAGCTACACCAACTGGGGAGAACATCAGCCGGATCTCGGGTAACACTCGGCGGGTCGGACTGCAAAAGCTGAACTACGCTTGAGCCCGCCCTCATGGGAGTGAGGCGTCGCACTGAACAGCCCTGTGTGTTTCCCAACAGCCAAAAGGACAGTGGGATCTGTGCTGCAGCTAGCAAGGAGTCTGGACAGGAGTTTGGGAAGTGGAAATCCCATGCCTGTCGTCAAGAGCGCCCCTACATGTGCAAAAGGGGACTAAACAGTCAGTTTAAATCCCCTACTTTATTCATTAAATGTATTTCATTTGAATGACTATATTATCCAAAGTGACTTAACGTTGATGATGATGATGATGTACCTACACCAAATGTATTTTGCTTCACTGGCAACTTGAGCCCAGTTAATGTAATCAACAGTGTATTTTTGATAGTTTCACGGCCCTCAGAGATTCTTGGGTGAAAAGCCAACCTTTGCTTTATCCATTGATTCCAGCCATATGTCCCCTGGGGTGGATCAGCTTCAGCGGGAACTGTTACTGGGTTGTGAGTAACTTCAACCTCTTAACCAGCTGGCATGAAGCCCAGACGTCCTGCTTCAATATGGGAGCCAACCTGGTGACAATCAAGAGGTGAGCGGCACGTTAGTGGCTTTGAATGGCGTTGAGCGAATGCCAAGTTCAAACAGTGGCTCGCTTAGCACACGACTTTGCAGAAGTTCCGCCGGCTTGGGGCTGGTTTTAACTAGCGGTTCATCCTTTTTGCGCGTCAGCGAGCCGGAGCAGTTCTTCGTCAACGCTCAGCTGCCCAATTTCCATCAAGCCGGCGTGCCTGATCTCTGGATCGGTCTCTCAGGTAGAAGTTTTACAGCTTCTCTCCCCGGTTCACGTTAATTTCTCACCTCAGACGGTCTAACGGTCACTGCGACGTTGACCTTACTGCAGTACACGCTACGTGAAACGTTATGCCCGTGAGATTTTCTGATTTTGTGTTTCAAGTGTCGGCTGTCTGGGCCGAGAAGCAAACGTCTCACTGCTTTGAGAACTTTCATGTTGTTAGATAAAGACCAGGATGGCAGCTTCAACTGGGTGGACAAAACATCCATTACGTTTGCGAACTGGAACTCCGGTTTCCCCAAGGACACAAAGAATGTTTGGGACTGCGGTCAAATTTACACTGGTGAGAGAAGCTGCCCGTTGCCCTAGGATCATCAGGTCCTTTCAAACATGCACACATGCGTTAGTATCCCTAGAAAATACAGCCTGCATAAGGGGTTGAACTGCTATCCATTCCCTTATGAAAACAGTAGGTTCGGAGAATTTTGTCCCATTCGCTCCTGTCTTCTCAATGCAGGAAATTACAATGGAAAGTGGGAAACGACCAACTGCTTCAAAAATCTGGGGTACATCTGTAAGATGGTCGGTGGTCAAAATGTGAAGCCAACTGTTGCTCCGGGTAAGAGGCCGTCTCTGCACTAGCTGAATGGCTAGTGGCTAACAGAATTCTCTCATAGGCCGTGCAATTGACTGATTGGTGCCACACAACCAACCCTTTTTGTTTTTCATTTTGAGCAGATTCTCACTGTGATGCGGGTTACATCCTTTTTGGTGACTTTTGCTATCACTTTGAGAGTGAATCCTGGAAGAACTGGCAAGAAGCCGAGACCTACTGTGTCGGTCAAAGTGGACACTTGGCCAGCCTCCATAGTCAAGAGGAAGTGAGCTTTCTGAGTGGTGAGTCACTGAATGTCATAAACGGTACCCTTGACCAAGCTGAATGCAAGCACCTTAAGTACCTTAAGTAATTAACACTTTCTATCTGGTTGGTTCACTGTGAATGTGGGAGTAACCAATGGCGGCTTCCGTTCTCAGCTCACATGACAAGGTCATCTTGGATTGGCCTGAATGACATGCAAACAGAAGGGCACTACGTTTGGTCTGACGGGACACCAGCCGTGAGTTCCATTGGTGCTATACTGTTTCATTTTTACATTTTTACTACGCCTTAGAAGAACTCTTAATTTTCATTTCGGAAACCCAACTACCGTTCAGGGTAATGTAGCATACTCCGTTAATTTAACTGAGCCAGCAATCCAACTGCAAAAAATATATGTAATAAAAAAAATGTAATCCTTCAATGTGTGCAAAACTTTGTGCAGTGAAAAGTCTAGTCAAAATGAGTGCAATGCAAAAGCTAGAATTAGTTTAGAATGTGTAAACGGCCACAGGCAAATATGCATAAGAGCGGCAAGAAACTAACCGTAGCCTCACGGACGGAGTTGTTTAGAAAACTCTCCCGGTTATTCCCCTGCCCAGGACTTTTTCCTGTGGGACAATAATCAGCCTGATAACTGGCAAGACAACGAGGACTGCATTCAGCTGCGAGGGGTGGATCACACCAACCCAGGGCATTTCAACGACCAGTTCTGTACCACATCCTTTCCCTTTGTCTGCAAAAAAGGTTATACCTTTACCTACTCGCACATTCCACCGCCCAGCAATATCCATTTAGTGTAAATTCTATGTAGCCATGTTGAAGATAATGTCAATTGTGGACTGTATATTCCATTTTGGGAAATTTTGCCCTTTGGGGAAATAACAACCTCTGTAGTATTTTTTCAATGGTTGTTTGAATGGTTTGTGATATTGAGCTGATACGATCTCTTGCAAAAACTAAGCAAATCCGCATTGTTATTTTTAACATTTTAATATTTGCAGACATCTAACTTATTTCACCCAGAAGTATTTACTTTTATGATTAAAGTTTAGAATAAACATACTCACTTTAATAAAATGAGTACACATTTATAAAGCGTGTCAGCACTGGAGGGCAGTGAATACATTTTCAATGCACTGTGTATTACTTCTGTTGACAAAGGTTTAAATGTCAGAGCGTACGTAATGCTAGAAAAACCATCTGCATATACCACTGAATCAGCACACACTTCCTTACCCGTGCTCACACTTCCTTACCCG
>JAOVYW010008282.1:0-10275 GCA_025775045.1 Hiodon tergisus
GTTTTAAGGTGCATACATTTGTCATAATTCTCTACAAATTCATTAAAATTCGCGTTTTCATTAGTCATTATTTTTAGTTTAACCACAAACCCTCTATACTTCAATATCAATTTTGTTTGAAACATAAAACACATAGCCCTAGTGGGGAACCGTTCTCTCATGTCTGCAAGGTTTTTAAAAAAAAACAGCCCAATTTCCATTGGGTGGCAGGCCGTTACAGCTATTCGCGAAGTTTTTCTGATACTATACTCCTCATCCTACTCAGTTACTACTGCTTGAGGGAATGTTCCGTCAAAGAGCGGACAAGGTTTCTTTCAAACGTTTACTTTGCTGCAGTAGCCTGTCACTGTATTATTATGTAGGTAGGAGGTCTGCTCGTATTCAGCTACAGCATTGGTGGTTCAGTGGTAGAATTCTCGCCTGCCACGCGGGAGGCCCGGGTTCGATTCCCGGCCAATGCAGCAATAATTTTTTTTCCCCAACCTGTCACTGCATGGTCGGATTATGGACCGGGCAAGTGGGGCCACTGACCATTAGGGGCCTCGGGCTAAAAGGCACCCCGTGGGCCCTAATGGTTCGAGGCCCCTGATAGGTCGATAGTGTTTGAATATGTGGGCCCTTATTTCCCCAAGCTCCACTTCAGTTCTTACCAGGACTCCTTCACAAACCATACTAAAGCCCCACTTCTACAACCTATACCAGGGTCCCACCACAACCGATACAGGGGCCCCTCGGTCCCACCACAAAAAATGTATTTAATATTATATATTACAGCATATTTATATCCGATATATCCATCTAACGTCTATATGCATCTAACGTCGCATTCTTAGCGCGAACCGAGCTCACCGCTGTCGTGGTCCTTGGACCAGTAATCACAAACTGTCTTAATCTCTTATTTCTAAATCATTATATTCGGCATATCGGCGTCTTCTCCCTAAAACCCAAAAAGTCGTAAAAACACCATAAATGCGCACACCAAGAGCGTTGCTGACTCGCATTCTTACGTGGCAATTAATTGCTTTGTTCTCTTTTATTCTGTTCGTCACAATATTAGCAACTATTGCTAATCATGGCCACGTATCACTGCCTTTCAGGTAATAATATAATGTAAGCATTTGAACGTGAATGTGCATCACCTCACTCACAATTGGCCGGTTAGCTCAGTTGGTTAGAGCGTGGTGCTAATAACGCCAAGGTCGCGGGTTCGATCCCCGTACTGGCCATTAGTTTTTTTCTAACACGCGACGGTTTATGCAGCTTTCCCCCCCACCGATTACTGTTGTGTTTGACAAGCGTCGTTTTCCTTTAAATTTGTCCTACCTCAGAGTTTATCCTGCAGAAGAATGTCGCGGGAATGCAGGAGAGGGGCGCGTGGCTTTCTATTCTATTTAAGTCCCTGTACGCCACTTGTTTGGGCTCTGGAGGATAGAATTTTAGTGTTGCCAGAGCCACTCTACACTCCTGCACAGTAGGTGGTGGTATTGCACATCTGCGTTGGGTTATTACGACAATAAACTCGAAGAAGAAGACGCGTCAAGAAAACGCATTATGGCTAGCAACCGTGTTTTAATGCTAAACTGAATTAAATACGAAATCCACCATCGTTGGTGTTTGAAGAATCCGGTGCTCGTCCAAATCATCGTCGAATACAAGTGAATTCAACCTTGCGATGGCAGGAAATATCAAGGACAAAGAAGCCTTTCAGAGGCTCAACTTTCTTTATCAGGTAGATGCGTGCAATGTGTTCTTTTAAAAGGGTTATCGTATTATACTGACAAACATGCGGACTTAGTCGTTACAAAAAAAAAAAAAAAAAACAGTTGGTAGTGATCATATGTTAAGCGTCCAACTGGTGTCTTCCACGACAGGCAGCGCACTGTGTGTTGGCCCAGAATCCGGAGAACGTGGAGCTGGCTCGGTTCTACTGCTCCACGCAGAAGACAATATCCAAGCGCTTGGTTCTGAGACAGTAAGTGCTTTTTTCCTGGAGAGGATGTGGGGTGAAATACGGTGGGTTGAGCTCTGTAGGCATATGTAGTTATATGTAACTTCCTTGTGTTTGATTTAATTATAATATCTCTGCTCCAATGAGAATGCAGCTAATTTAAAAAAATACTTTTACCTCTTAGCAGATGTCAGTAACATCTGAAGTTTGTCAGGCAAACCACTGATATGCCAGTATCTTGTCAGGGATCCCTCTGTGAAGAGGACCATTTGCAAGCGTTGCTGCGCCCTGCTGGTGGCCGGAGTTACTGCAACCGTAAGACAGAGAAGTGGGTACCATTCGAATCGCAGGAAACTCGTTGCGCTGAACACTAGAGTGCTTGATCACGTACCGTCAGTGTTGTTCCGTAATTCTGCCTTTAAAGCGGTAGTTACAGTCTCAGGAATCCCTCTTTACTAATGTGCAATGATTTAATGATCTAATAAGTGATTGTTTAATGATCTAGCCACCTTCACCATTTAGACCAAACTAGGCTAGATGCATCTATGGAACTGAGTTTATGTTTATGTTTACCCTGTCTGTGTGAGGAGAGAATAGTAAAGCACATGGTCCTTGGTTTTTCTCAGGGTGTGGTCGGACACGGCGAGTGACCGTGGTGCGCTGTCTGAGCTGTGGGCTGACTAAGGGGTTCCCCAATGATCCGGAGCACCGTCTATGGGTGGACCAGCCTGAGGCTCAGCTGGAGAACCAGGTGCAGACAGGTAAGACAAACTGGACTCATTCCCCCTCCCCAGGCCCGGTTTCTGTTGGGTTACGGCTGGGGTGTCGTGCCCTAGTCCAGTCATCTATGTGTCTTTGTGTGCGTGTCTGCAGAACAGAGGTCTTTGCCGAAAGCCTCTCGGAAGGAGACAACTGGCAGCCCCGCCGCCCCAAAAGACCTTCCCTCTGCCCCGCAGCCGACCACCTCGTAAACGGACGTGTCTGCCGTTCACCCGAAGGGATCCTAGTGCAGTACACCTACCCTGAGGACTACTCGAGCTGAAGATGGTTCCAAAACTTTTACAAACCTGGTCCAAATATGGCAGGAATCAAGAGGGAACCCTAATCCTTGCTTCAAACCCGCCACCTGCTAGTTACATCTCTAACGTCTGAAAGCATTATGCCACTTCCTGGTTCTGCACTCAGAGGCGTTGAGTTTTCATTGGGCTAGGTGAACATCCAGGCAGAAGTGGGTAGATCCTGTCCCACAATCCCCTTCTCCGTGAGGGCTGGGGTACCACATGTAAAGGTTTGGTTGGGTGGGTGGAAGGCTGGGGTTCCGCATGTCAAGGTTTGGTTGGGTGGGTGGAAGGCTGGGGTTCCGCATGTCAAGGTTTGGTTGGGTGGGTGGAGTGCTGGGGTTCCGCATGTCAAGGTTTGGTTGGGTGGGTGGAGGGCTGGGGTTCCGCATGTCAAGGTTTGGTTGGGTGGGTGGAAGGCTGGGGTTCCGCATGTCAAGATTTGGTTGGGTGGGTGGAAGGCTGGGGTTCCGCATGTCAAGGTTTGGTTGGGTGGGTGGAAGGCTGGGGTTCCGCATGTCAAGGTTTGGTTGGGTGGGGTGGATGTCAACGGTCCATTTAACTTTCGGCCAAAATTTCAAGCACCAAAAAGTTTTTATTTAATCTTTTTACCAGTGCCTGTACCAGTTAGGAGCTGGTTCTGCATTTTCCCTATGTGCTTTGTGATTAACACTAAGGTCTACACATTTTCAGATTGGAAACATTTTCATGACAATTGGCCGGGGAAATGTTATTTGCAGTTCTTGATAGCAAAACTTTCAAATGCTATCAGTGATACAGAACTGTTTTATGCCTAGTTAATATTGGAATGATTGGCATTAAAGATGTCCAGAAATATAGGAATTCTGTCATTTATTTTCATTTTTACAGTACAGCTTTTAGCGTGGACAATAAAGGTAATGGACCTAACAGGCAATATTCATACAATTGTATATAACGATGTTGTAAAACTGAACATTCAGAATTGTTGGTAATATTTTAAAATGCCATCACGTGGCTAACCGATTAGAGTGAAGAACACGCTTGGTTTTGGTTCTGTTCAGTTGCCTTTCTTATCACTCTTCTTTTTGCCATCCGTAGTCTTGCTCTTTGGCACCCTGAAACGGCTCTTCTGGGAATAGAGTAAGTTGCGTGCGAAAACGCGAGGGATGTGGCCCGCGTACAGGAATAGCGCCAGGGTTGTTCCTGCAAATTTCAAAGCTCAGTCCGTTTGTGTGAAGTAAATCTTACTCTGGAATTGACTGTTGTTGTTATTATTTTCATCCCGTTCGACTTTTCCATGTAAACTTACCGGCGAGGGGTCCTAACCAGTATACCGTAGCATACTGTGTCAAAGTGACTCCTGGGCAATGAAAAGTGAGCGCGTAGGCAAGGGAGGGGTTGAGGAAACCGGAGGTGTGGCCATTGGCTAAATCAGTCAGAGAAAAGGGGCAACATGTTAGTAGATGTAGGGTGAAAGAACGTTGCAAAACTACAAACCACCGTCTTACAAGCAATGGCGAAATATTGTAAAGCGCAGCTAGAAATATATGCCAGGGTGCTAAAATTTAATGTCGGTATTTATGACTGAACTGTGCTAACCTGCGTATTTTGACCATAATCTTTGACGTGCTCTGTGTAAATAAATACTTAAGACATTTTGGAACGCATTTTTAATTATACAAAAATAAAATAAAAAATTGTGCCAGTCATATATACGAATGTTCTGGCTCTGAGGTGACAAGCGTCAGGACGATATCAACTCACCTGCGAAGGACAGGAACGTTAGCGTGAGCGCCGTAAGTGGCACGTTGAGCAACGCAGGAGTGCGCCGGAGGCAGAAGTGGAGGAGGTGGACACTCAGCGCGCACGCTGCCTCGGTGAACACGCCTTGAAACAGGCTGACGCGCAGCGCTGGGCTGCACTCCCTGTTCATCATGTTCTTAAGCATGTGCATGTCCGTCAGCTCCAGGGACCAGTAATACGCAGTCAAGAGCTGAGCCAGGTATGCGCCCAGGAACTGACCGACGACGCCGGAGAGGGTGGGAAGGAATGTGGCGTCGCACTGGAGGAACTTCATCCAAGTGAACGTGGGGTTCCCGGTGGCCCCGCGCGACACGATGCCATGTGTCACTAGTACCAAAAACAAAACAGTGGCTGTCACATCCGAACCGAATCCCCCAGCCCACTGACCCACCTCCGCTAGGGTTTGCACCTCCAGCCAGCAGGCTACGAGAAGAAAAGACGCCGGGAATTCTGTAGAAAATCCCTGTATTGGCCGCAGTCTAAGGACGATTCCGCCGCACACGCTCAGTATCAATACCGCTAAGAGGTAACCAAGGGAGACGTTCAGTCCGGACATGTTCGCTCACTAAACTGCGTCAGACTACCTTTTCTCATTCGGATTTGCCACAGAAAGTGAATGTGGAGCTCATTCAACCGAGTTGCACGTGGTTTATGCAAACGTGGCAGAACGTTATCGAACGCTTTTTCGTGTCATCTAACACTTCTGGCCAAAACACACTGAATGTCAAGGTGAGGTCGGGGAAGGCGACATACGACTGATAAGACCACTTTTAGCCGTTGCCGGCACGTCGACATAGTAGCGAGTGTGCTGCACAATTAAGTTTTCACGACTCTAACTCCGGCGCAGCTTTTTACTTAATCACCTTTTCACCTTTTTGGTGTCTTATTATGACTAGTATTTTAGCCGGGGTCTGAAAGTGCACAGGCTAACCAATATTTAATTCATATTTTAATTCATGTCGGTGGGGGGTAATCCAACACGAACTTTTTTCAGGAATGAAATTTTCGAGAGAAGGTTTGCAATTTGCGTTTAAGTTCAACCTAATCTTGGCCCCTTAAATGCGGAGTCAGCAGATATGTGACGCGTGTCTTTCCTCGCTGCGGCAAAGGAAAGAACAGCCCGGTACTTTGCGTTTTGTATTGATCATACAAATTATTTGCGATTTCAGCACGATACACTTGTAGAGGTTATATACGTGTATTTATTAGTCTTTCCCCTGCCTTCTGGTTATAGACTAGGTTCTAAAATCGTTCTTTGCGCAGTAGGTGGCGCGCCAGTGTCATATTGGAAGTGGTGTTCGTGATTTCCTCTCAAACCAATAAAGATAAAATATACATGTTGCATACCCTTTAATTAAGTACATAGTATTGTGTTGTGCTTCGAATTGCTAATAATCCTTCATAAATTTATAGAACTCTCTCGCCTGCCCTTGGTGATATGTCAGCGGTGAATTCGCGTCTATAGTTTTGTAAGGCTTTCATTGACTATGCATTAGATGTTCAACACTTGTAAAATTGGAGGTCAGCGCAATTATTGAACTTTTTTTTTTAAAAACACATGCGGTGATGATAGGCTGACCAATTTAGACTGCATTTTCGACGGAAACCACATACATTATAAAGTTAACTTTTCTAAATATCGGCTGATTTAATTAATTCAGTTTAACGTTTAAATATAAAGAAAAAACTACTGCATTGAAATCACCGCTTATATATATACCAATCGTTAACACACACCATATGATTTGGGTGACGTTTGACCTAGGGTTGGATTGAACAGCTTGCGGAGAGCCTGCGTGGCCGCATTCCTAACTTTATGAAAGCAAGAACCAATTTTTAGACTTATCAGCTGAATATCTCGTCTTCTTTCTGGGAAGAATCTGGTTGGGCAAGAGCCGCTCTCTGCGTGGCGATGTTCGGTGCAATTTCCTGAGCGAGACTTATCCGGCTGGCTCGCGGTGTTGTCTGGGAGTCTTCGCCACTGTAACGTGGAGTTAAACCAACTACGGTGAGGTGGCTTATGGAGACATTCTTTGGCTTTCTCGCCTTTTCAATGTTGTACCGTATGTCAAAAACGAGTACAATGACTTAAATCGCCTGTATACTACGTCAATGGAGAATAATCTGTATGTCTCTGGTACAACTCTATCCAACGCACACACACACAAATGGGCCTTGATTGCGAAATAATCAAAATTTGACAGATCATTAGAGACGAGCCGAAATAAGCTCTGCCGATTTTAACACACCCAGACCGGACAGCGCTATGCCAATTGTGTACTTCTGCTGCGTTCTCCTGGTCCCAATTAATGACTGATGACTTGAACTGGATTCGGACCGGCATTCGCCTTTGCGGGTGGAGCCACTAGGGACACAGAGAAAGGGGTTAATACCGAAAACTGTGTTTTGGTGTTAGGAAAGCCCTAACTACATCAACACCAAATTTGAGCAGTTGGTGTTGAATGGTGTTAATTTTGCACCCCAATAATGCCAGAAATTCTTTCAGCCCGAAACGTTTTGTTTCACGAAGGGCTGCGTATGAATAAACGTGTTTAAAAATGATAAAACCCATGAATATAAACTTCCTGCCGAAGTTCGGTTTATTGTTGGTGGTATTCTTTTAAATAATCGTGTTAGTTTAGAATTCTCGATGTTATGAATAAAGATACATTTATATAAATGAGAAATAAATTATTTCTTATTATAGATAAACAGCGTCGTTTTTGTAATATTATAATAAATAATAAATGTTGTGACGGAAATGGAAAATATATCAGTGTTGAAAGTTACATTGAATTTAAGTATAGACGGTCCAAACCAGCGACAAAAAAAATCCGTTACATTCTCCGATGTAGAATTGGTTGAGGCTAATATATCTTTAAACGCCATATCCAGAAAGTCAAACTAATTATAGACGACGCCAATAATCTCATCTGCTATACTACACGGACGCTTCAGAAGGAACTGCGCGAGAGCTGACGAGAGAGAAAGCGTGCACGCAGAAATGCAACGCGACTCTCACCAAGCAGTAGGGAACTGGTGCGCGAGGAGTGAGGAGTGCAGGCTTCGACTTCGTCTCGGGTGACAGGATTTTTAAATTACTTCTGAGAGGCACCTCGCTGTACCTGAACAATCTTAAGAATGTGAAAGTACATTGCAGACGTAATTGACACAGCTACAAATATTTACAGTTTATTTGTGGTTTTTTTTAAACGATACATTTCAAATTTGTAAGCACTTTATAGCGGGTACATCCTATCTGCAGATTATTTCACAATTCTCCGGACATTCGTGGATTGAAATGGTGCAATGTCACGGGGAATATTCCACCGCGTTTTCTTTTGGTCGATTTTGGTGGCAGTTGCGCTGCTGGTGAGAGTCTCTGGCGTCACATCCCACAGCTGCCGCGAAGTTAAGACGGCATTTCAGCTGAGGCAGATCGGCCCGCTGAAACTGGTACCTGAGACACCTGGGACAGGTGAGTGCTTAGCGAACGACATGACTGTGTGTGTACAAGCGGAGTATTTGCAGGGATCGGTTTAAGTCAAGTGGACAGGTCTGACATACTTGCGGCATCCTCGGTAACTTCGTTATCAACTGACTAATACCTCGACGTGAAAAAATATTTCTGCTCTAGAGAGTCGTACCACAACTGCATATTAAATATAATTTGCAAATCACAGTGTATGAAACTTTGATGGTTATATGTCTCATGTTTCTGACAACAAGTTGACATATATTTAAATATCAGCAGTTTAAACGTTACCGTAACAGGACGTAACTATAGCCACAGTTTACACTGACAGAAAAGTTTAAAAAAATTGTCTAGAGATTGCTGCACGGCCACTTGCGCTGTTGTCTGTATTCTAGCCGTTAAATATATAATATTATATTTTAACTGTTTGTTTAACTTCGCCGATATTGTAGAATTCTAATGGTGTAGAATTATTCGAATCGGAAATCGTATCATGCCCTGTCAAAAAGCGAATAGCAGCACGTTCCAGTTTGCAAAGATCTACGCTGCCGATCGGCGCCTCTTTCCGTCAACTGTCTGTAGCTCCGGCAGCCGGAATGTTCCGTATGTTACGCTCGGCGGCGATGCACCGGCGTTTCATGTGGGCGCAAACAGGACATTCTTAGGCTGGCATACTCGATACACGGCCGCTGTCTCGGTTTGTCAGAGTCAGTTTACTGCTAACTTACAGCAGAGAAACCTTAAAACCGCGCAGTAGTTAAAACAAAAAAGGAGTGTCATGGGAAACAACCTAGAAAACGTCGTTGGTTTGTTGGCTGGCTCACGAGAAAGCGGCCGGTCATGGAAATCCATAGTGGCACGCTTAAGAAAGGCAACAGCGGCTCGAGTGACTGTGTGGGATGGTTTTGATTCCCAGTCTTGGCCATGCCCCTTTCCACTGCAGTTGAAGCCTCTCCTGTTTCCAGCCACCTCCATCACCATCAGGCAGATTCCTTGGCTCCGGTTCCCCCTCCGACCCGACCAACCCTGCCAGAGCTCTGGAGACACAGCCGGCTGACTGCTAATTAATCATCGTCCGCGCCGCTCTCTGACTTGTTTGTTTCTTGGGCTGTTTTGGTAAGCCATCTCTTCAAAGCACCGGGACTTGGAGAGTCCCGGGCGCAGGAGGCGCGAGGTCATTCAGCCCCGATTTCAGATCAAATGCCAAGCAAAGCAGCTCTCGGAGCTTTCAATCTCAGCGTCAGGCGCTGCGAGGGGCCCGGGGCCGGGGGAGGCCTCATTTTCTTTAGGTCCAGAGGGAAGGCCACGGATTCCTCCGTTTCCCAACAAGAAGTCCAGGGAGTGGCGTTTGGCTTGCGACGGTCTGTTGGAAGGGTATGGCGGGAGTCAAAATAATTCCGTCAGCCCCCAGTGACACGTTTTAACCAACTGGCTGGGTTTCAATCCGTATCCCGGCAGCTCATGTTAAAAAATAAAAAAAAATAAAAAAACACCTCTTCAACTGGAAAACCGCACGCACGTGTGACACATTTCGTAGATAATGCCGTTCCTTTAGAACTGGTAAGCAAAGCGTTTAAAAGTTTTCTCCTTATATTTAAATAAAAGGGGGGAATTAAATCAGTGCTGAGGAACGGATTGTAATTTACAAAAAGCTCCTCAAAGGGCCTCCGGTCAATACGCAGGCTTTCCTTTGGGATCATGCCCACTTTGGGTAACGAGTATAATGCTGATGACATCATCGATCGGCTGGAGGGAACTTGTGTCCCCCTTCCACTCGGAGGCAGAAGCGGCGACAGTTGGTTTAATGTTTAAGTTAAAGTTAAAGCGGCCCCACTGTCAGTGATGTTTCCCGACGGGCACGCGGCTATTTCAGTCTTTGACGCGGCTGCCCTCCTGTACCGTCCCGGGAAGCACGTAGCGCGCTCTGGGGCTCTTTGACGCGGTAGAATCTTTAGAATATTTGCTTTAGAATCTTTAAAACCTTCGCTTTAGAATCTTTAGAATATTCG
>JAOVYW010008284.1:0-10275 GCA_025775045.1 Hiodon tergisus
GGCTGTCCTATCTCACACTCACCACTGGCTGTCCTATCTCACGCTCACGACCGACTCTCCTATCTCACGCTAACCGCTGATTGTCCTATCTCACGCTCACTGCTGGCTGTCCTATCTCACGCTCACGACCGACTCTCCTATAACACGTTAACTGCTGGTTGTCCTATCTCACGCTCACGACCGACTCTCCTATCTCACGCTCACCGCTGGCTGTCCTATCTCACACTCACCACTGGCTGTCCTATCTCACACTCACAACCGACTCTCCTATCTCACGCTAACTGCTGGTTGTCCTATCTCACCCTCACTGCTGGCTGTCCTCACTTGCCTTCGGCCGTAGCTGTTTAATAAAGAACTCTCTGTTAACCCAGGGAGTGATGATAACAGTAGACCAAAGACCCTCCCTCCCACCCAGTAAAAGCTGCTGGTTTTTTGCTTCTCTCTGGGGGCCCAAACCGCACCTCCAGGGTCCCAGATTAGAATGCAGGAAAGACATTACTGTGGTACATAGATGTGGTGTGGCGAGAAGCAGATCAGACTTGTGTTTTTACCTCCTTAATTCCACACACCCCAGCTCTTTTCCCTCCACTCCCATTGATCCTCCCAGAGAAACTTTAATACAACCCGCCCTGCACACAGAACTGACGTGACGTTCACCAGGGCCAGAAATCCGATTACTCCAAAATCCCACGCTCAGCTGGCGTGGCGCAGACCTCAGGGTTGGGTTTCTGTGCACAGTTTTACGCAGGGGCCTCTGGTGGAGCGTCCTCATGTCTTTCTGTGGATTTTCTATTAGTATTCCAGCCGTGCAGCTCAGCTCTTCATCATCGTCTTTGCTTTGCATTCTGAATCCCATCTCCATTCTTTCTCTCTCACAGCAACCCTAAAACCAAGGCTTTGATGTGCTCGAAATAGTGCCTGGGTAATTTAAAGGCCTGATAAAACTTAATAAAGGATCTGGGTGGCTATTGTAACGCTTCTTCTCAGCAGATTGATTTCCGAGGCCACTCTCTCCCTGCCTTTAAACTGGCTTTGCTGTGCCAGGCGCCTGCTTTCCAGTGTGCTCTGCTTCTGGCGCCAGTAAACACCCACACGGGCATCATACCCTAACGCGCCACCTAGAGGGAATCGAGGCCACGACCCACTCCTTTCGTCTCATCATCGCTGCGTGCTTCTGCGCTTCACGTGGAAAAGTCACTCGAACGTTGGCTTTGCACTGTGGATGCACTTCTGTGTTTCTGTTTGTCGGTGACAGACATGCCTAGGACATCAAGAGATTGCACGGCTGTGAGGTGTGTGTGTGTGTGTGTGTGTGTGTGTGTGTGTTTGGGAAGGACCAGATAGCTCTTCATCCATCACAGACACCAATCCGTTCATTAAGACAAAGCCTGCATTGAGATACAGAAGCTGTTGCAGTGTTGTGGGATTCATGCCCAACATGGCACGTGTTGCATCACACGGCCCGCCAATGACAGTGATTGACTGTACCGGGCGGTTTGTTCTGATTTTAGACGGGCTCATTTATACGGCCCCGAGGATACACGTTGTGGCATTCAATCACACTGAAGGCACACAGCGACTAATCATAGCGTTAGCATTCGCAAACAAACGATCAATCCCAGCAGGGAAAGGGAAGCAGGGAAAGGGAAAGGAAAGGAATGGAAGACCTTCTGCTTCCATGTCCGGTCTGAGGCACTGTCGCACTCCTGTAGAAAACCTCAGGATTCTGCTTAATCTGGGGACTCAGCCTAAAAGCCATGCACAGATCCATGTTAACTCCGTGTATTAGAGCGGAAGCGGAAAATAGCTTCAATAGAATGTTTTTAATCCTGTTCCAGGCTGCATAATTATTCATTAGGGAACAGTGAATTTCTAGTGCACGCTTCAAAGGGAAGTCCTGAAAATGAGGTGTTCCTTCTTTGGAACGGACTGCCGAGCTAATTTAATTATGTTTAATGGACAATCGAGTAGGAAAGGAAAACATAATCCCAGACAGACCCCCTCCAGAAGACTTTCATTGACAGTTTTACTGGCCACATGGCCGTGTTTTCCTGCAGCCAGAGGCCGGTAAACTGGCCCTGCGTGGAGTGTGAGAGTGGGGATGGGGGGTGAAAGATAGAGGGAAGAGAGAGTGTGCTGGAGAGGGGAGGGGCGGCAACTGGATTGGCAAGACACCAAGAAGTCCAAGTACCAGGGATGTCCAAGCAGTCACAGGGACAGCAGTAAAATGCTCGGGGACAGCACCCCCAGTCTGACATTGGGCTCCTGCACTAACATTACTCATGACCAAGCAAAGCCCCCCACGCCCCACTCCCCACTCACAAACACACACATAAGTTATGCATTTTACTTTTAAAATCAACTACACTTGGTCAATTTTTATCAAACAGTAGCCTCTACCTATAGCTCCCAGCCCAGTTAAAACACTGTTCCAGATTAAGGGAATCCTGGCAATTAACCAGGCTATAGCAAGATGCTGTATGATACTGGCCTTTCATAAGCACTGTTTCCAATCCAACACTAAGCTTATTGTAATATCTCTATCCAGGATGATCTTATAAACCAGTTAGTGTGAATCAAAGGTTGCTGTATAAAAATGAATATCATATCAGACTTACCTGTATTTGACGAAGCCAGGTATAGCCACAGCCAATGGGGAAGGCACCAGGGGAAAAGGAAAGAACAATTCAATCAAAGGAAATCTTTATTTTTAAAAAAGCATACAAATCAATCTTTGAATGATGTTAATTGTATTGATTTAGTAAAATATAGATTTTGTTTCCAAGGTATTTCCAGGAAAGCTAGGTACCGTACTGGATGAATGCATACTTAAACACAGGATTCGGAATAACTCATTGAGGAAAGAAGAATGGCATAATGGTTGAACACAGCCCCCCGGCTAAGCTTCACCCTGTTCTTATACCGGGGGTTGCCATGACAACGGAAGATGCTGAACAATCTTGGCCCTGTGAAATTTGTTCACACAGGCACTTACTACGCATATAAGAGAAGTAACCACCTAAAAAAATATCGCATTCTGCTACGTCTATGAGGGTG
The DNA here is from genome assembly GCA_025775045.1 of Hiodon tergisus. Lineage (NCBI taxonomy): Eukaryota > Metazoa > Chordata > Actinopteri > Hiodontiformes > Hiodontidae > Hiodon > Hiodon tergisus. The sequence goes on from JAOVYW010008284.1 coordinate 3,058, forward strand.
AACAAAACGTTTGGCTGGTCCAACAATGAATAATTACTGAAGATGTAAAAACTTTAGTTTTGTACACATATAACTCACATACATATTTATAAATTATTGAAGAATGAATGCCAACAGGCATGTTATCTATGAAACACACAAGCATAATAGTTTTACACCGAAGCTGAATAGTAGATACAATTGCTAGCTCATCTCCATCCCGTTGGTCCTTAAACACAGGATGGGTGAAGATCTTTCCTATATCAGCCTGCCCTTTGTGTGTCCTCAAGTGGTGTGCTCAGTCAACTGTGCAGGTTACAGTGCTCTTTTATTGAAGGGGCCATTCAGTTTTCTTTTTCTTTAAATGCAGCGGCAATGAAAACGAACAGGTCCCGGACCTTCAGCTTTCCCTCACAGGCAGTTATTTCCCAAATCCATGAGGATTTAATATCTGTTTGCCATCCACTTCCACCAGTTCTCTAACTCGCATGCTGTTTAGTCGGAATGAAAACCTAACAGGACCAATCATAATATATTATAGCTATCACACTGAACAAAGGATAGAACAAATCTACTAAGTCTAAAAGTAAAGAAATAAAAAAAACAGGTTCAAATGAATAGTAATTTCTCTGTTTATCCCTTGATGCTGTTTTCAATCATTTTAGTATGATAAATGCTTGTTTAGGCATCAGAAGTTTACATAGAATATACACACACACACACATATATATATATATATATATAGAGGGGAAAATCCAGGCTCATATATATATATATATATATATGAGCCTGGATTTTCCCCTCTCAGCAATGATCTGGCTGCCCCATTAGACTAAAACTACTATGCTAAGACAAACATAAATTGGAACTACTATCTCATTCTGTTCCCCCATTGTAAGTGATATATGTATATATATACATATATATATAATCGTGTCACTGCAATGCATCACTGAGTTTAATGCCCCGCACATTAGTTGACAGTGTAACGCTATAATACAGCTTATATTATAGTTGTAACCATGTGACACTATATTATTGTTGTAACAGTGTAATGCTGTAATAGCTTTGTACCTGTGTAACGTGATTTTATAGTTGTAATAGTGTAACACTATAATACCTTTGTAACTGTGTAACGCTATTTTATAGCTGCAATAGTGCTCGCTATATTATTGTTGTAACAGTGTGACGCTATGATATAGTCATAGGTGTTGCTTAATTTACTCAGTTCTGTTTCACTTCTCAGTCGCCCTTGATGTTACTCAGGTTTATGACAACCACACTTGCTGAGGGACATGCTGGGCTTGGGCCCAACCATGGCTCATCTCCAAGGCATGCCTAGGGAAACTCAAAGTGCCAAGTAACAAAATAATAGCTGTTTCTTTATCATTGATTTAACAAAGTACATTTTAGGCTTTTGTAATTAAGTGTTTACTCTGTCAATATTTGAATGTACAGTATATTTGATGAATTATTGCATAATGAACATATCCCTAGCCATTAAAAAATTATCAGCTGTCAGACGCCACTATAATGTACCCTTTTATTAGCATAACTAGGATCAACTAGTGTGGGAAGTGTGTGACCAAGTAGCACTCAACGCTCTTGTTCTGTGATGCTGTGCTAAAATAATCCCACAGCAGTACTGCCTGGTGGCTGTGCGTATGTGAGCGTGAGTGTGAGTGTGTGGGCGAGAGCGAGAGAGCGAGCGAGCACTGCCTGGCTAGGATAACGCTGCGTGGGCGTGCGCCACACAGCTCCGTCTGAACTCCTTCCCAAGACGAGTCTCCCATCACCTTTGCTCCCTTTTGTTTCCCGACAATTACAGCTGGGCTGGAGCGGGGCCCATGCGGCGAGCTCAGGTGTGCCCCATACAGGCAGGGAATGTTCGGGGAGAAACGCGTTCGTTGTTCTGGGACCGCGCTGAGTTATTTCTCCTGACCGGACCGATTTCAGGGGACAAACCCTTGTAATCAGTTTCAAATGTAGGGAAACATAGAAGTTTCTTCTAATAAAACCCATGTGTGTTGAAGACATTTGCCAGTTTGGGCAATCTCAGTGGCGCTGTCCTGAAAACTTCACAAAGATTAACATGAAACTATGCAACCATGGCACTGCCAGTACAGCTGGAATAGAAATGGTTAACAATTTAAACAATTTAACAATGTGCAGTAGAGCTACCTTCATCCGCTGGCTGAAATAGTTATTTATCCCATGACTGGACATAACACTAGCTATCATTTATATTTTTGGTGTTACGGCTAAACGTAGAATTGTAATTGAAGGTTAACTCAATGAGCGCTGTAGTCCTCTGACTATTTTTTGACTCTGAGAGCAAAAAAGCTACTCTACTCCATCTGATTTAGTCCCACACAAAGTCTTTGTGCTGCTTAGAACGAACACCGCCCTTCTGGTGCCTTTCAATTTTAAAGTTTAAATTATCCATTAATGCAACTGGGGATAAAATGATAGTTAAAATAATTTACAACCTCTGTAAATTCGGATGGGGGAGGGGTAATGAAGTATAAAACGTGTGGAGAATTGCTCTTTTCATGTCTGCACACCGAAAATCCAAGCTTGTCCTTAAAAACCTTTGTTCTGTCTAGGAGACAAAGGACCTCCTGTCATCAACCGAGCGTTCCTTTTCACGTGCAGCGAGTGGTGGGGATGACCTCATAAAGTAAACTTACCACCCCGATGATGACACACCCCAGAACCACATCAGTGGTTGTAAAGGGAGGGATTCTCTGAGACTCTTTTGTATTTCAGGCCTGAGGACAAGACCTGGATGGATGGAGACCTTCAAATTCTTCCAAGAAGAACAATACTGATCTGTGCAGACACTTTGAATTTAGTCCCATTTGTCTGGGGGAAGGGCAGGAATAGAGAATTAATATAAAAGCTTATTTCAGTCTTAAAAAAGGAACTGTATTTTCTTATAATATAATTTCTCACAATAATCCCTGATGAGGCAGGTTTAAAATCATTTTTAAGGAAGCTAAAGGATGTGTACATCTGTACCTGTGTTGGAGTAACTTCAGTTCACCAAAATCATGTCTCTTTATCAGTACCTGTGTTTGAGTGACTTCAGTTCACTAAAATCCTGTCTCTTCATCAGGACCTGCGTTGGAGTGACTTCAGTTCACTAAAATCCTGTCTCTTCATCAGGACCTGCGTTGGAGTGACTTCAGTTCACTAAAATCCTGTCTGTTCATCACTACCTGTATTGGAGTGACTTCAGTTCACTAAAATCCTGTCTGTTTATTAGTGCCGGTGTTGGAGTGACTTCAGTTCACTGAAATCCTATCTGTTTATTAGTGCCGGTGTTGGAGTGACTTCAGCTCACTGAAATCCTATCTGTTGATCGGAACCTGTGTTGGAGTGACTTCAATTTACTAAAGTCCTGTCTGTTCATCACTACCTGTGTTGGAGTAACTTCAGGAATAGGCAGGAGTAACAATCTAAAACCTATTCCCTGAATCCCAGCCAATGGATGCTTGTGTCCTCCTGCCCAGACAGCAGCAAACTCAGTAACAGTAAGTGCAGCAGGCAGAGGAAGGGTTCAATACTTTTTGTGTTAACTGAGCAGGCCTCTTTACTTTTTGTAGAAAGAGTATTAAAGTCCCTAGACATGGCCTGCAAAGGCCGGCGAATGTTACAAGACCATCTTGATAGATGACCTTTAATTACCAACAACAGCAACAACACATTCAATCCAGAAGATGTTAACCTCTGAGATTCGTTCTATTTTAATTTCCAGAAAAGATATGCTGCTTAAGGAGCCCTCTTTAACAAAGGTGTCCACTTAATTACTAATTAAGTGTCGTTCAGAAATCCTAATTTAATAGAATCTTCTGGAAAATAATTGTACCGGTTGGGGCGAAATCGAAATTTTGTTTTTTAAAAGTACTTTTTTTAAATATAAAAAATATGTAGGAGGATAGAGCAATAGGGGATTTTGGACCCATTGCATTCTTAAATAAACAAACCAATCAACAAGAAGAATGTAATTATATGTTAAATGCAGTTTGTTAAACGCATCTCTTCTACAGTAAATTTATATTCTCCACGTTTTCCCCCTTCTGAGAATCCCACATCATGGCCATTTTGGTTTTTACTTTTAAATGTTATGAAATTAATAGTTTAGTTGAACCTTTTCACACAGTTTAGTTGAACTTTAGAAGAAACAAAAAAACTGCACTGAAAAGGCTTGGGTAGGCATTGGCAAAGACTCCCCTCCAATCTGAGGGCTTAATGAGTGAGGTCTGCCACAAGCGTGCAGTGCCCTCCACTAATGTTGTCACCCCTAGTAAATATACAGTACGGGCTTTGAAAAAAAATATTTATTGTTCATCCTCTTGATCTTTCATTCAAAATATTAACAATTATCGAACACCTCATTGAAGTAAAATAATTGAAAAATAAATGTGGAATAAATTAAATAAATATTTTTCTCCAAAACACGTGTGCCACAATTATTAGCACCCCTTGAAATTCTTATGAGTAAAGTCTAACTGAAGTATATTGCCATTCATATTTTATGTTTTTAAGTTCACCTGAGTCATTAGGAACACTCAGGTGGTAAGCCATAAGTTTCTGTTTCACTGGGGTAATAATATGAGGTGACAAACAGCCTTAGCTGTCATAAGACAACAAACTCAAGTGCCGTCAGTATGCCAAACGTTACTGTAACTTTCAATGGGACAGTGTTATATGATCAGATAAGACCAAAATAGAGCTTTTTGGAAACAAACACCAGAGGTGAGAAAGGGTAGCCATGCAGAAAAGAACCTCATCCCCACTGTGTATGGTGGGTGGATCATTGATGTTGTGAGGCTGTCTCTCTTCCAAAGGCCCAGGACAACTTGTTAGGATACGTGGTATCATGGACTCCATCTAGTACCAGCAGATATTAAATCAAAACCTGACTGCCTCTGCCAGGAAGCTTAAACTGGACCATTGGTTGGATCTTCCAGCAGGACAATGATCCAAAGCACACCTCAAAAGCAACACAAAAATGGTTCACTGACCACAGAATAAAGGTTTTTCCTTGTTCATCCCAGTTCCCTGACATAATCCCCATAGATAACATGTGGGATGAGCTGAAGAGGAGAGACCACAAGCGTGGACCTCAGAATCTGAAGGATCTGGAGAGATTCTGCAAGGAGGAATGTTTTCAGATCCCTTGCCATGTGTTCTCCAACCTCATTAACCATTATATGAGAAGACTCAGAGCTATTATCTTGGCAAAGAGAGGTTGCACAAAGTATTAAATCACCTTAATTTTCTCAGCTGACATGCGTAGCTTTTAATTAGTATGAATTGAGCAACGTTAAAATAGCTAGTTAAGAAATCCATAGCCAGTTAAATGAATCTGTGTGATTGATATGCTAAGTTAGCCTGCTACATGTTTGTCTGCGTCACTGTTATTTGTCAGCTTGTTTGTCCACAGCAGCCTCACACAAAGTGATTCAACTTCACCTTCAGCTTCACCTTTATTACACCTGGTCACACAGATACAGACATTTACACAGACACCCGATAATAAAACCATTATTGCTCAGGAGTCGCAAAATGGCTCTCTGCTGTTAAATAGATGCTTGAAGTTACAATTTAATTTATATGCTGTTTGAATAAATAGGGCCAACCAATCTTTGCAAATATTTTAGTTACTAATCAGATCTGCATGGGATTCTTGGACATTTATGACTCGGAGAATAAACTGCATTCTCTCTGTTTCAGCTACCTCATTTAGTCCAGGTATTACGGTACAGGGATGTGGCCCCTATGTCGTGATAATGACAGGATTAAAACCTCTCTAATGGCTGCCCTGCATGACGGGCGCTGGCCGTGACTAAAGGGGAGAACACGGTGCCTCTCCACGTAATCTGTCGGAAGTTAAGAGCCGAAGCGATGCGATTGTTCAGCCCACAGTGTTGTTGAGGAAAACGGGCACGTAGAGGTCCACAGCAGGGCTGGATCGTCACTGCCGCAGAGGGCTGCTTATAAAACCCAGCTATTTATGGTGAGAGGATGACTCGGGGGGGGGGGGGTGGGGGTATTTATGTCTCTGTACTACTGGAGTCACAGACATGGGCAAAGATTTACAGTTTCCTGTGGAACTTCTCTCTTGGAAAATGGCTGTCAGTAATTGCAGATATATGAAATTAAGCACAGACGAAGTTAGGAAGAATCTGAATCTATTTCTAGAGTGCCAGATAGGTGTATGCGTATCTGTATGTGCATCTGTGCATCGGGGGTCATTTGCCTGTAGTGCGGGTCATTATCGATCTCTACCTGTTCTGCTGTCAGAGATTGTGGAGGAAGAACCCCCTTTGGGAAATATGGAGTTAGAGCAGGCTGTCCGGGGACCACACCCATTTACCCCGGAAATGTAATTTATGAGGAAATCTAAAGGAAACCAAGGATATCTTCTAACGTCTTCTCTACAGTCAGTGAAAAAAGAAAATCAGATCTGTATTCTAAAATGACACGTAACAATACATTTGCGTTTGGGGACACTGTTACGTATTGGATATGGTTCCATCCTATGTATTTCCACATCAGATCACTTTTGCGAACACCATAGTTTCTGCAGAACATTGGGTAAAACCCTGTCTGTCATTTTAATACATGAATAGTTACAAGGCCGTGGCCACATATTTTGATAGTGTAACAATGTGAAAAAGCACTTATCTGCTCTATGGGAATGCAAATAATGATACTGCATTCAGCAACAAGCCACTCTTCCACGCTTTTACTGTAATTGTTCTTCATTCATTTCCATCAATTTACATTTAGAGTATATACAGTTATTATTCACACTACAGCCTACTAATCCTCACAATAAATACCTCATTTGGTTTTGCGAGTGGAGAACAATTTTTCTGCGACCAGCGTATAATTTACTCAAAGCTTGCTATTATGCAGAGTTTATTAGTCATTAATTGAACACTTATCGCCCATTACCAACGTGCACAACCCTTTGCTAATGTGCCAAGTTGTTTCAAAGAGGTCTTATCTGGCTCCCCACCTCCTCACACGTTGTGGCGATTCGCGGCTAACATGGCAAAACAGGTCTTTGGTTCACATGCGGATAGTTGCAGTTCAATTGGGGGGCACCAAAGATAATCAGAAAAATTTGTTATGTAATTAAATATATAAGGAATCAGTAGGACAAGTGTGGTAACCAAGTCCTATCGCTGAAGAGTGTCCTGTGCAGCCTACAGTGCAGAACCA
>JAOVYW010008285.1:0-10274 GCA_025775045.1 Hiodon tergisus
TTAGTTTATTGTGTTTGGGGTGAACCCGTGAGGGGAAGCCCTGAAGAGCGATTATTGTTTATTTTCGGTGTACTTAAATAAAGCCGGCAAGAAGCCGGAGAACCCGGAAGTGTCTATACCGATTATTCCTGAACCAAGCACGTCAGCATGCTACACACCCCCATCCACACTTCATGGTTTTCCTCCAAATCAGGGGAGGGAAATGAGACAGTAGCTGCTGTTTTCTGGGCGGATCATCTCAGAGTGAGGCTGAAAGCTCTCGCCAAAGGGAAGATTTAGGATGTCGTTCAGCTAAAGAGGAAGGAGGAGAGAGGAGCGGGAGACGAAGCGTCGTGCGGCCCCCAGTGGGGTTCCACCGTCCCGGCCCCCGCATTCGCTCAGAGTTGTCGACTCTTTTCTGTCAGGCATGAGGCCGTGGGATTGGCTCGGCCCCGGGTTGTCCCTCTCTCTTGCTTAGTTCGGGAGACCAGAATGCGTGGGGGACCAGATGTGACGTGAGAAGCCTTTACCTTCCCCAGTGTGTTATACGTTAACCAGTCCAGTTGTTACAAAGTGAAATTATGTACAAGGTCACTTTTTTTTTTACATGCTTGCGTGTTCTCTACTTAAGTGCTGTAAATTTTCATAACCGATGCTGCATAGTCTGAAAAGGAGTGAAGGGTGTTGTAAAGGGAATATATGCAAATTGTACCTCCCATGTAACTGGCTGGATGTGTTTGTTTGGCCTCTGTGAGTTGACACGAGGGGATGTGGCTCACGTTGATGCTGTTATGCAGTGAAACTATAGAAACCACATGCTCCAATAGTATCCTTGTTCTCAGTGGAAATGAGACACCACAACTTCAAACCTGTCACTGCTTCCATAATCCTGGAAATGGGTGTGAGGTTCAGACCTGTTTTTTTTCTCCTACTTATTCATTTGGAATGATGGCTAAAGTTAGTGAAGAGGAGCTTCACTTAACTAACTTAATGCTGCATTGTAAAGTTGTCTGGAGTTTAGTCTGGAATTTAGCATCAATTTTAGAGAAATGTCTTGTGTACATAGGGTGAATATGTTGTGTGTATACAGTTTTGAGCTTTAATGCGTTCAGTGTATTCTTATATTTAATATTTGTTCCCCTTTCAGTTATGTAGAATAGATATATTTGAAGAAAAAAATATATTTTATTGTTTGCGAGAAATGAAAGTGGTCGGCTTTGAAGGATCAACCTGTATTTTCTGATATGCCTGTTCTCGGGGAATGAAGAAGAGGTAGAAGATGAGCGGAGGCATGGTGTTGATGCGATCGAAGAGCGTAAGCGCCCGGCAGAGAGTTGCCCATCTTCAGGAGGCCGGCCTCTCTGGTGCCTGTGTCTGGGAGAGCAGAGGGGCCATGCCGGTGACTGCACGTCTCCCTGGTCTCACACACAATGTTCTCATTCACACATTCGCTCACTTCTGGTAAACGCGTCATATTTCAGGAAATGGCCCAAAAACGGAACAGTGCAGTTGTGCTTTTTGTGTGACACTGGAGCTGGGGGTTAAGAGCGGCGTGCAGCTGTTCTACACCACAGAAAACGAGACGGGTCTTCCTCATTTTACTGTTTAACCTGATCTTTAGAGCATGCCACGTATTGACTGAAGCCCATGATCGTTATTATACCCTTCTGAGAGCAAACGGTTGTTAAGATTAATATTTAATTCTCTGTGCGGAACGTTTTTATCCGAAACAGGAATGCATGTTGGTGTATCGCAGCCTGGGGTAAATTTTATTTCGTTTTGCAAGTGGAAGATTTCCTCCAGAGATGTGGTTTTCTGTGTGCAATTTCCACAGTAAAACTAAAGATTTTAATTACTTTCAAGCAGCTTTGATTCTCATTGTGAGAATTCACGTCACATCCTCTCTGTTTTTAATATTAGTTAAGCTTGCTCTACTGAACAGTCCCGTCCAGACCAGTGTACCCATTGATCAAATCAACTCCCGAAATCATTTCATCCTTGATTTCTCAACTTTTTGAACATAGGGGGAGGACTCCCGCCTACTGCCTTATTGGCCAGGGTGTATTCTGTGTGTAGCAGGAGAGTCTGTAAACGGGACGTGTTGCTTCTTTTGCCCCATTAATTGGTTCTGTCTATGTCTGCGTAGAGCAAGGCAGAAGGCAGGGTTGATTAGACCTCAGAGAGCAGTATGCCGGTTTGCTGGGCAGCTCCTTAAAATAGCCAATGGGAGGTGGCCAAAGCCCGCTGACTACTATAGATGGTGAAGCTCTCTGGCTGTCTAAGTGAAATAAGACAGAACTAAATGCTATCGAAGTCACTCTCTAGTTCAAGGTCAGCATGTTTCCAAGTCAGCTGCTTTTTGTTTTTGTTTTTTCTTCTGTTTGCGCTTTTAGGAGAGCAGATTCACAGCATGGTGCAATGGTCACCTTTACAAGACAAACTTTTGCCTTTTAATGATGTTCCTGAACCCTCTTTCTCTTTGCTATTCTCTCTGTCCTGTTAGGAGAAACAAGTTTATTGCCTTTCTAAAAAAAAAAAAAAAAAAAAGTGGTATTTTTCATTGGTTTAACATTTTCTTCTCTTCTTGACCCGGCTGTGATGCATGAAAGGTCCTTCAGCCAAACTTCAACCCCCCCCCCCCCAAACTAAAATATTTTTTTGTTTTTTTTGTTCCCATCTACACCACAATTAGAGCCTTCACATTAACACAGAAATACCAATAAGGAGCTGGAAATTGCAGTTAATTATGCTTCAGGAACTCTAAGTATCTAAGTACATGTCAGTTTTTGCACAGAAATAAAGTGTTGACGTAGAAAGAAGCAAAATGGTTTGAATTGACTGCTCTTATTACTGGTTTTTTCCCCTCAGTATCTCTGATTCCCCTTCATGCCAGCTGCACTTTTGAAATGTATTTGATTTGCTCTATGAAATACTGTGCTGCTGATAAACAAGGTTATTTCGTAGAGCTCTTGCTCTGCATTGTTTCAGCCATTTAGTTGTGCTGTCAGTTGAGTGCGATTGATATTTCGTCGACTCGGGGGGGGAAAAAAGTCAACGCTGTAGTGGTGCTCCTAGCTTAATTCGCACTTTATCCAGTTTGCACTGCCTGAGGCTCAGGTATACCTTAACCCCTTGGACTATTCTGCTGTTTACGTCACAAAGTGCCACAACTTTCCGTCTTGCTAGTGTCGACTCGCCTCGGAGAGCGGGTCGCCTGGTGTCTCTGCTGCTACACAGATTCCTGGCTGAAATTTGAATGCGTGGAGAATGCCGAGTCCAGCTGGCGGTGTGACAAGAAGGAGTCTGGTATTTGCAATCATTTTGAGACCCGCAGCGGAGATACCTGGGTGCATTGAGACATGTATCTGTCCTGCTATGTTAAGTAATTTGAGCCCATGGGGGTTATTTCATTTGCTTGAATGTCTCGTCTTCCCATCATCAACTGCATGTCTCCTTGGTTGAGTTTGAGTCTTAAAAAATTACTGAAAAAAGTTTGTTACAGTAAAGGAAATTAACGGTAAAGAATACACCCTGAACCCCTAAACATTTCATCCTGCCCCTTGTTTTCTTTTGGAAAATGAGATTTTAGAATAAATAAGAGGGCTTTGCCTTTCTTGTTCAAGCATGTCTGTATGTTGTCAGGAGGTCAGGAGAAGATTATGTGGCAGGGGAAACTCATAGCCGGGCTGTGTCGTGTTTCACTGCGGTTTTGTTCATGTCGTTAATGGGCCTAAGCGGGACGTGTTCATTAGGTTTCTGAGAAGGGACCCAGTGAACTACTTTGATCACCCTCCCCAGATAACGCAAGAACAGCTCCTGGTGAGAGCTTTTTCTGAATTGTTTTATAATTGTCAAAATGAGAAATTGGCTCTGTCTCCAGGCCTAGATTCCTAATGGTACCAATCTGTTGTTATTTGTATATTGTTATATATATTTAAAGTTTTTGCCAGGGACCTTATTGTATCATGACTGGTCAAGGACAGCTCGGATTGTTTAGGATTTGTGAGCCGTCGGCTGCTGTAGGGGCTGCTGTAGGGGCTGCTGTAGGGGCTGCTGTAGGGGCTGCTGTAGGGGCTGCTGTAGGGGCTGCAGTAGGGGCTGCAGTAGGGGCTGCAGTCAACAGGGAATATCTGAAGATGTGCTTCCTTGGTACCATGCTGTCATCCTTGAGTGCTGTCATTGAATCAAGTAACATCTGGAGAACATTGAGTCCTTTGAGTGTTGGTGTTTGATGCCATAACATAGGCTGCCTTTCAGATAAAATATTGCTCATTGACAGTCCTTGCATGCGTGATTAACAAAGGGATTAGCTACGGAGGGGTGTGTCCGTTCATCATTTCAGCTCTGCTGTTCAGGAACAGGCTGTTCAGATTCCTTAAACACACTGCTGGAATTTGTCCAATTTAAACATTTTAAAATATGCTGGGAATGCTCCACCCAAATGAGATTTTCCATGGGAAATGGGAGCATGTTAACTCTCGGGTTAAATGCGTCACCTGCTTGCTCCCTCTGACTAGGATCAACAAGTTGCCGTGCATGTTTTTCATGACAAGCTTGTTTTTGATGAGTCTTGCTGTTTAAAAACTGATGTGCAATTTCCGTTTGGCAAAAGGATGGAGGAATGCTGGCCTGGAAGCGGCCAGTGCTGCCGCAGGTCATGCTATCCATGTGAGAGGCGGCTCCCTTTTAAGCAGGCGGTGTGGCTTTTAGAGCGACTTCCTGTTGCCTTTGTTACTGGAAATGGCGAAGTTGTTTGAAGTTGGCTTGGGGTTTTCCAATGCAGGGGCGGACTGCTCATGTTGGAGCAAGAACTGGTACTACGCAAATTACGTTTTTTTTCTTGTCCCCGCGGGTTTGGGTTTTTATTCTGTTTTTTTTCCAGGCCAAAAGGATCCCTTTCAGCACCTGGCCATGTGAAGTTAGATCGAAAACTCAAGACTGGCTTGGTCTCTGCTCTTAAGTGCTCTGAAACCTGACACTCTCGATTAGATTAACTCAGTTTTCCCCCTTTTTCCTTGCGGAGTTACCTGACCTGCCACGCCGGGCCCGCCCCCCTCCATCTTTTAAAGGGGCGATGCCCATGCCTGCACGCCCTCTACTTTTGTGCGACAGTGTGGTACAAGTCTTTGCTCGTCAGCCTGTTTTTCAAGTCGACCCACTGGGAGGTATGTGTGGGCCCTGTCCCATTATCTCGAGTGGGTACTGGGGTTTCTGTGGCCTTGATGTGAAGTACAGGACCAAGCGCTCCGTAACTCACCAAGATTGGGCGTTCAAGTGCACCCAATTCAGGTGTCTCTTGAATGGTCTGCTGCAGCTACAGAAAAGGAGCACCTGTGTGCTTAAGACCACAACACAAACTTCTCCCTATATAGAAAATATGCTTACTGTCTTTCCTAGAGGCTTCTCCCTATAAAGAAAATAATCAGCTAACAAGCAATGCATCTTGGGATTGTAGTTTCTTGTATCTACAATAAAAATTTTAGTCGCACTGTCGAGCCCTACATAAAAATACCTATACCAATATACATTTGCAGTGTATTGGCTGTGTGACTTAAGGGTAAATGTGTGTCGGATTCCGGGCATCTCGATTGCGTCGTGCCTTGGGGGAGGCTCTGTAACGCTGGAGAGTGGGGTAGTGTAGCCAGTACTCTGGCCTGTGAAAAATAGAATTTTATGTTTTCTTGGTGGTCGGAGAAAACCGAACATGGGCTCACTGAGGAGCCATACCCCATCAGCTCATTAAGTGCATGCATTCCACCTTTGTTTATCAACAGCATGCCGGGAGGGTTGAGCAAGCAAAAAGCCTGCCTCCCCTCAAAAGGTTCCCTGTTTGGGGCCTCGATGGGGTAGTTTTATCACAGTGATCCTCTGACACAGGACCTCCACCACCTCCCCCCAAAGCCAGTGGGGATGAGAAGTGTATTTTTGGAGCATGAGATCATGCCCTTTAATAATATATGCCCATTTAGCTAATGGTGAACACTCGCCTAGCTTTCCTTTCTGGCAAATTGAGAAATTAGCGGTCCGCTAGACCTGTTGGACATTTTGGCACCCGTGCCTTTAAAACCAATGGGTGCCACTTGCTGAATACTCTTGGTGTCTCAAATGAGAACACAATTATTGTCACTTGAGTACTAGACAGGAGCATGCTGCAAGTAAAGTGTTTGCATGTTAATATTATCTTTCCCTAGATTTCTCCTGTACCAGATTAATGTGTGTGTGTATTTCCTATTTACTCTAAAATTATTTTCACACTAGAGCTTACTGGTGTGCAGGTTGAAGGCATGAAGCTGCTCTGCCCCCTGTTACCGGTTTGAAATGCATTCAGCCTCCTTGTTTTTACCTGTACTAAGTCAGCTTCTTGGGGATTTGCTTTAAAGGGCTGTCGCACTACCCTGAGGAATTTTGTTGTTAAAGAATGCTGCTTCGGCTTGGTCACACTTGTGGTGTTAGCAGCCCTCACATTTATGGTTAATTATAAGCAAAGACTTAATCGCTTTAGGAAAGCCAGTATTTACAGGCCCTGTATAATGACCTGCTCCTGTTTTAACAGTCATTGCAGTGACGAGGTCCAGGTCCTCCCTTTCTGCTAAATGGAACAGGGTAAGCAGCGATTTGTGCTGGCTGGATTGCTCTGCTGTGTAGCTGCCCTTTGTCAGCCTGCAAGATCGCCTCTGTGAAATGCCCTGATGCCCAATGCTACGTTGGCTGGCCATCACAGTTGGGGAATGGCGCCTTTGACCACCAATGTTTTGGGCCACACTCTTCTGATGTGTCGCTGGCTACCATGTTGATTGGACTCACGAAAATCCAGGACAGTCAGACCCATTCGTGAATTTTTGTTTGTCTGATGTAGTATTATACAGTTGCATATGTTTGTGCAAACTTGCTGGCTCTAGCCTCCAGGTACTGACTCTTTCCACTATTTGGAGGAAAGCGTTGGGCTAGCTACTAAGAAATCAACCAGAGTATTATTGGACCCATATGCTTAGCTAAACATCCACACATTGTTCTGTTCACGTCATATCTAGCTAGTATCATTGTGTTTTAAATGTAGTCATTTTAACTTTCGTATATTAATACGTTGGTTTACCAACTAGCTATGGTATGGCGCTAATGCTAGCTAATGCTAATGCTGTTTTGCCTTCCTTGTCAACATGACTCGACTTCTCTGAAAATGTAAGGGACCTAGCTGCTAAACTGATTTATTTATAATATGGTTGTACATAATTGTAATTTTTGTTGCGCTGGCTAGCCGTGTGATTATGGCTTGTTAGCTTTAGTTATTCACAATCGCTCTTCTAGTGGGAGAGGCGAAGCTCTCATTTTGCATGCGTTGATTGAGCACTTGCTAAAACGGCCAAATGCAAATTAATCCATTTTGTTTATTAATTATCCAGTTATCCCCAACAGTAATAAACATCACAACAAAAATGTGTGATTGATATGCTTATTATCTTTTGCTATACCATTTACTTATTAGCCTTTAAAGTTCGCCCTCACAAAACACTACCTCTGAAGTCAATATTTTGCAGTTATTTGTGGCACAAGTGACACTTTTTTTTTTATTTAGGCAATTTCTGAATGGCCTTTGTAGGGGATTCAGAAAATCTCAGCAAACACTGGTCAAAAAGTACAGGTTAACCCGAAGTTCTCTAATCACGGGACACTTTTTATGTTTTTGGAGATGGGGATAATATGTAACCCATCAAACGTGACTACGTTGCGGATAACCAATCAGACATGCAATTACCGTATGATTAATATTTAAAAATATAATAAATAAATGCTGGATTATTTATGTATGTGTGAGTAGTTGAAACTGCTCATGTAATGCTAGTGAGAAGGTTATCTTCCTTTATGGCTGTTCAGTGTACTCCAGGAATCGGAATCTTATCAAAGCCTACGTAAACAAAACCCCCGACCAAATACAAGCCCCGAGGCAATGGAAACGCGACTAATAAATATAAAGTCCATTAATCAACGTCCGTGCTTACTCTGCACGGTGTTGCTGTATGGCAACACACCATTTTTATTCACTTCAGTGCTACTCAGAAATACAATAATTGCAATTAATTATCTTTGTTGTTAAGGAGTGCTTAAGGTGGCCAATTGTCTGTCTAGGTAGGGTCATGGCATGCCACATGGTCAAGCAGCTGCTTAAAGGGAGCAGTTTTTGTGATCTTCAAACTGTGCTTTGAACAATAGAACGATATTGGTTTATTGCTCCTCTGACAAATTGAATACTCAATCATTGGTAAATTATTAGTAGTTTCACTTAATTTCATCCCGGTTTTCACGAAAGGTCTTTGTAGTAAATCATCATTATTTTATAGAAGTATTCATACATTTTTGATGCTCTCTTAATTCCAGTTGATCCCGTGGCAGACAGGTTGATCATTACTTGTATTGAACAGATTTGCAACGTCTAAACGCCATCCCTCCCCAGCAATCGTGGCTCAGTTTTTTCAAAAGGTTTTTCAGTTTTTCATATTGCGGAACATAAATACCTCCCCTTTTAAAATGTGAGTGTTGGCTTGGGGTATGTAACTTCTACTCGCTGTGTTGCTGGCTATGTCCCAGAATTTTTGTTTTTAAGTAAGACTGCCCCAAAACAGATGTTGCGCCAATTATCACTCCCTTTTCCTGGTTTTGTCGGGCCCTTCCTTTGTACAAGGTCAATGGGGACACTCTCGAATCAAAGATGGAGTAGACTTGCTTGTACGTTTGATTTCTTCTATTTGGATGTATGGAATGGAAATGGTAATGCCATGGCAACCAATAGGATCCATAGATGTGTGTGTGTGTGGTACATATTGGTAATCAGTGCTGGATAATAGTTGCCCAAGATGTACAAGGAAACTTCCCTAGGTTCCAGGAAGGGTTGAAAAATACACACTCCTAGCCTGACTGTATTGTTGTGTTACTAAAGGCCAACACACACAGGAATGACCCGATAAGGCACCGACACGATTTTCGTGTCTGTTTCGCTTCAGTTCAGCACGTGGCTTAAACTGACACGATTCCAATGCATTTTTGCCCGTCCCTTCTTGGTAGCTTTAAAAGATGTGACGAGAATAAAATCCAAGTCTTATTGGTTCGGTGTAGTGTGCGGTGGACTTAAGTAGCTGGCTGGTAACGTTTTAAAGTGAATGAGTGTTTGTGCTGTGTGTAGAGGAACAAAGTGAAGGAGGTGGCGGGCTAGGAAAGCTAGATTTTACTTATCACAGGAGGGCAGGGGGTAGGGTCTGCTTGGACCAATATTGGGACAGGTCAGGATTGTTGAGATAAGAACATAACAGTAAGGTCTGGTAACACTCCTTATAACCTACCGAGATGAGAGTACGAGGTCACTCGGATTTAAATGACAGTCTTGTCGAAAGCGTCTAAATGTAGGTATTTTTCCTGCTGTGATTTAAAAAAATCAAGTTTATGTCTGCTAACAGCCCGGTTAGAGCGCTCTAGGCCCGGTGTAGGGCCCCATGGTTATCCCTGGAGAGTCCGGCGTGCCCTGCGTTATCAGTGCTGGGGTGTAGCAATGATACCGTGGCTTTTTGTAGCCAAACCAACCCCAGGTGCTGGCCTGCTCTTATCCCCAAAGTGCTAAACAAGCCGTTGCCTTGGTGGTGTAAGGATGAGAGGGGCAGGCCACAGTTCCCTGCTGTTTCTTATGCATCGCTAAAGCAACTGATATCTACTGGCCTCATTATTCTGCTTGTATGGAATTTTGGAATAGTAATGACCCCTTCTGCAACCGTAGTTTCTTTCTTTCTTCTTTCATTTTATTCATTGAACTTGTATACGGGCTGCCCCTTTTTGGATCGGTTGCTGACATTTTGTCTGACGGGTTGGCGATATGCCCTGCCACTGAAGCCTGTTTTTTCCGTTTTCTGCGAGACGTGCCCATGTCAGAACTAGACTGGGAAACTCTGGCCCCTTTGCCAAGAGGCCTCACATGGGTGTGAGCCTGTCCACAGAAGAGTAGAGGCACAGCTAGAGTAGAGTGCTCCAGATAGGCCTTTGCTTTAACCTGTCTCTCTGTTGAGCCAAATTCCACAGGGCGAGATTGAAACCTTTTGACTTGCTGAAACAATAGAAATAAACTGTGGCATAAGGTATTCCCATCTAGTCCTTGCGAAACACCACCTCAAAATCGGTTCCCTTCCCTCCCAGTTTAAAGATCTAATTCAAGTCTGTGCAGCAGCTATAAATGTGTCCGATGATATAGAGGGAGAGTCCTTACATGGCTGTTTTTGTAACGCTTCCCTGGATGGTTGGGGGGGGGGGGGGGGGGG
>JAOVYW010008288.1:0-10271 GCA_025775045.1 Hiodon tergisus
GGTTTTACCCTGCTCTGCATGCCGACATTTTCATTTGCCTCCAATCTCCCCCTACCACCATGTCTAGTTCCTCTCTCTCTGCGTGTGCTGACTGTGCTGGTCCGCTAAAGGTTGCCACCACACGTTAGGCTCTGGCATTCGCTGCTGGTGCTGTTGCCAGGTAAGGAGAAACCCGCACCCTTCTACACGCGGTTAAGAAACCCGCCCCGGTTTTGTCTCGCTGTTTTGTTTTGTTTTTGGGGTGGGGGGGTCACTTCTATTTTTGGTCGACGCCAGCTGGGGTTGCGGTCGAGGGGGAAGACAAGGGGGAAAATGGAGAGGGAGGAAAAGGAGCGACCGTGCCCACATGGCGTTGGGCACAGATACTGTGTAGCCTACACGAGCCCTTGAAGGCGGTCCAAAGCGTTGGCTCGCGGCGGCGACAGGATGGCAGGCGTCCAACACCTTCCTCTCCCCCCACTCCGCTTTTTTTTTTGTGCTGTTTGTTTTGTTTGCTTTGGTTGGTTTGTTTGGTTTGCCGCCTGGTGCAGTATGCCACGCCACCTCTTGTTGTGTCTGGGGTGCAACCCCCTCCGCCCCTCCTTGTCTGCGAGGAGAAAGAAGGGATCCGGAGGGCTCGTGTCTCTGCACCTGTTGGGTTTGCGAAAGCAGCGGCTCTAGTTTTACTTCAGGTCATTCTCGTCACCTCTCGGACCTGTGTCGCCGTTTTGTCCACAGGGGTGCCGCAGCAAATGGCACTTTTTTTCCGACCTCTTGAAGTTGCAGCGCCTGTGTGAGGTCAGGCGTGTTGGGGCAGCAGCGAAGACCTCCTGCAGCTGGCAGGTTGAGCATCACTGCTGCGCAGACGGTCCTCAGCTGCATTTGCGTTCTCCCTGTCCTTCTTCTGCGCACAGCTGGGCACCTCCTTTCTCAGCCTGAATTTGTTCTCCGATCATCATAGAGGCTAACTTTTGTTACAGAAAGACAAAGAAAACTGAATATATACGGTTAACCCTTTCCTGCTTTCTCACCCACCCACCACCCCCGTTCCCTTCCCTCGGCTCTTTTTCTTGTTCCTCTTCGTCCTTCAGAGTGGAAACGTCTCCTGGAAGACGCTCAGTTGCCCGCTCAGTTGAGAGGTAAATGAAAGTCCACCCGTTGGATGCGGCGTCAAAGGGATCGCGTGCCGTTTGTTTGTTTGTTTGTCTGTTTGGGCTAATTCAGCTGTTGCGATGTGGCATCCGGCCCTTATGGCTGTCTCGACAGTGCCGAAGGCTTGGATGTCGCACAAAGGAGAGCCGGTAGGAGCGTAGCAAGCGGCGCTGCTAGTGATCCCTGGCATCTTTTTTGGCATTGCGTTGCTGTTTATTTGTCCCTAAACGCAGCGCCCCTCTTCTCCGTGTTCTTTTGTTGCCCTTCATTTGTAGCCCTCCGGAGAACCTTTGTTTTTTGTCGCTCCCTTTCCGTCTCCCGCCCCGTCACCGCTTTGCCCCCTTTTGTGCGAGTTCTGCTCGGTACTGTCGCACGGGCTGCGTGCCAAGTCCGTCTAATTAAGATTAAGCGTATGCAGAGTTTCCCTGTTTTCAGCTAATGACAGCTGCAAACAATTGTTTGTCATGCTCGCTGACTGTTGATTGGTGAAAGGGATAGCCATGGGAGAATTCCTTTTTCTCAGCCTGGCTTGTGTGTAAACGCACTGGTCGGGTGGGCGGGCGAGCGATTGCTCGTTATTTAGGCAGACTGAATTGCTCCTCAAAAATTACGTTCTTTGTTTCTTGCTTTTGACAACCAGAGAAAAGGAGTGAAACAGAAACTCAAGCCTACCATTTTGTTTCTTTCTGTGTGGCTTTCTCTCTTTGCATTGGGAGACAATGTTTCAGTTGGACAGTAAAAAAGACAGGGATACGAAGCGACCATGGGCTTGTCGTCTTGCTGCTGTCTGGGGTCCAGCTTCAGTGGACGGTGTGTTTTTCTGGTGTGTTCCGCCAGCCCTTGGGCTCACGTTGTGGTTTTTGATGGTTTGTGAGTTGTTCAGGCAAATGTATTTTTCTCCTGTTAAAGTTTGAAATTTGTCTTTCTGGTATGTTGAGAGAAGAGTGGAGCGTAATTAAAATGGGTTTGTTTTTTTTTCCTCTTTTTTTGTGTGTGCGTATTTTGTGGTTCAGGCATTTCAGTTAGAAATGTAGATTTTTAGGGAGGGAAAATGGTTACTTTGGGTTCCAAAAAATAATGGGATGAGCGAGTTTTTTTTTGCCTTTCTTTGTCTTTTTATGTTGTAATTTGGTCTATCTTAATGGCTTCATTTGCAATTTCTGCACTAAAAGAGTGGAAGATATACGATCTATTTTCTGGGTGCTCCTAGGAAAAGCTGAGATGATCATGGTCCTTCTAACCAGAACCTTCTGGCATTGTAATACAAATCCACCGCCTTCCTTGTTCGCGTCCTGGCATCTCTCCAAGTCTGTCTCCTTGAGGGAAGAAATTCTTATAAACCCTGTCTAGTCATGGAGCCTGAGAACATGCCAGAGATAATGGCTGCATCTGCAGTTTGACCATTCGAATATGAATGGAGGAACTAAAGACAGATTGCTTTCTGCAAAGTTATGCCAGGTGTTAAGTTTGTTTTGGTTTGAATATGCTTTGTTTCCCATCATATTCAAATAATGGAAGTAATATCTATGTTAGATGGATTATTGTTTGTTTTTTTGACTAATGTTCTCTGATCATGATCATTTGTCTGTTATACTACTGGTAATGCGTCGAGTATACTACAGCTGCTGAAAGATGCATGTAAAATGGTTAATAATTCCTGGATTTTCTGATATTTCTATAGAGGTTAAAAAATAATTTAATGAACAAATATTCTTGAAGGTATTAATGGAAGATATAGTCAGATTTATACAGTTTGTATCGAAACAAAGCTCTGGACTTCACTTGTTTGGCATTGCCGATTTAGTTTGTACATAGAGAATGTCTACAAGAAGAACTGTATTTTCTTTGTTACCGAGGGGACAGTGTACCATCCTTCCCCTGTTGTTCTTTAGGTTGATCTGGTAATCAGTACTAGAAATTCGGAAAACCGGCATTTGTGGCTATGTAGCCGTCGTTGTGCTCCACACTGACCTCTAGTGACTGGGAAAGGGCTGCGAACACAGAACGGCGCGGTAATTAACCTGCCTTGGAGTTAACAGCTTCTGCCCACTTTTTTAGGCCCAGTGCCATATGGCTGACAGTGGGCCAAGTGACAGCCATTTGGCTCCATATGTCTGTCCTGTCACCCGCCAAAAAAACGTATCCAACAGTTTTGGCTCGCATGGGCCCTGCAACACATAATCATAGGCGCTAATAAGGTTGTCTGCTCCTGAGAGCTACTGCAGAAGCCCACTGTCGTGGAAGACACAAAAAACAGAAGGAGCATGCTTGTGTGTTTTGCTCCCCCTCGGTTCTGTGTCAGAGGATTCCTCTGACAAATTTTTGTCAATGAACGGATGAATGATGCTTGGCTAATTGCTGAACGTGGTTCCCATCGCTTGAGAGCGTCGCGTATGTGCGTGGTTTTCACGCACAAAGGAGTGACTGCAAGACGGTGGGGTTTAAATGCACTCGACGCTGGGTTTTAAGATTCACAAACCCTTTAATTACACCCCGCATTGCCCTGTTTTCGTTGCATGAAAACCCTCGGCTGGCCTTATTGAATCGACGGTTAGGCTTTCAGTCTGTGTTTAGTCGCAATGCACCGGCTAATTAATGGTCAGTGGGTTTAAAAAAATAAAAAAGACAAACATAAAGTTATACATTCAATTTGACTCGCATCATTGAACAGTTTCAATTATCAAGACAGAGCTGTTTGCCATCGGTGCGTATCCCACTGCACGTCTGCCCGCTATTGTGAAGGGCATTGTAACATACACGCGGATTGGTATGATTCAAAGGGGGGGGGGTATTCATTTTTACTTTCTGTTTGGCCACAGCAATTAGCGAAGCCTCTTCTGTAAATGTTGTATTTCTAAGTGGGTACTTAATTTCACTGGATTACAGGGTTTGGTAATTAAATGTAATTCCGAGGTGGCAGTGCATCAGCCTTCCAGGCTTTGTTCGGGAGCGACGGTGGAGCACCAACACAGGCACACACAAGTACGGTTCTGGAGCCTGGAGACAAAAGTTTAATTGAAATAATAATATAATTGGTAATAAAAATAGAGGCACACATTTTAATTGTTCTGCTACTTTGGTGACTTTTGTTTTCCTTCAGGGCTCATATATCCTCTGCTTCTAAAACACCTGAGCCATTTCCAATTGAAATTGCAGCCAAGCTGGTGACGGGCATGATCCTTCTCTGATGCTGACCATTCCAGAATCTCTGTTCTTCAGAATCTCGCTCTATAGACATATTTTAGGGCTCTGATGAGACCTTTGTCTGCGAGATCTGAGGAATGCCTTTTTTCATACGGCTGTTTGTCCTCTAATTAAAAAAGCTTCCCCAAACAGCTGAATACAAATAACCCTTCTTCTGTTAGTTTCATCCCCAAGGGTGCAGCCTGAGTGGTGCTGAGCTTATTACTGATTGTTGATTGCTTAAAGCTGGATTTGTTTAGGCCGAATTAGCCCTCAAAGTTATTTCCCTTCAACCTACATGCCACCAGTCTCTACATAATTTGTCAGATGTGTCAGATGACTTCTGCAAACCAGGATGATATTTAACATGGTCGCTGTCAGATCTTACAGTCCAACGCAAACAGATGGGCAGAAATGAATTCCTTCAATTCAGGCCCCCGAGTTTTCTGTGAAACATAATTTGTTCCAGAAATTCAGGTAGCTGGCGACGTACTTTCACAATGACGATTCTTTCCCATGATTGCTACATTCTTATTAATTAAAAACAGAATTTACACACATGATGCAGCAATTATCTCAATACAGTGGGGATTTGATCATGCGCATAATTTTCTACATCTGTGCCCACAAAGATATTATTCTCGAATTTATGTGCAAGCAGATTATTGTGTTCCAATGCCTACCGTGTTGTCGTAAATTGTTACATATGTTGTAGTGGTAGGTATGATTCGGGGTATGTGTGATAGTATGTTCGAGACACATAAAATTCACAGTGTTCACAGCGTTCGGATAATGTGACTGCTTCACCTGGTTTCTCAAGCATCAACCACTAGTGCCGGGCGCCCTGCATCCCACCCGACAGCTTAGAAGATGCTATGTAGTCACCTTGTTTTAACTTCTGCTTTGTCTCTTTCCAGACTCTGCGATCTGAATAAACTTACCCAAACATCGAGAAGGAAGTGTCGTCCTTAGAGTCCTCACTCTCGCGGGTATGTTGCCACCCTGGTGTCCACTGCACCCCAGCATTTAAAGACCGCCGTTATGTCAAAAGCTGCATTAAAGCTAGTGGTTTATTATTGGATTCTGTGAGTAAGGCTAGCTATCTGTCACCGTCAGCCCGAAATAACACACACACACACACCACTGTCAATGTCTCCCATCCTGCTCCGGGGCGGCCTTGTTGTGTGACTTGTGCTGTCGTGACATGGGCCTCTTGGTGTGTCTGTCATAGCTGTCTCTCACCTGTTCTTTATTACTGACAATACTTAAATATTGGAGTTTATTGGCCAGCGTTCTTTAACTACATCTCAAATAGACAAAGCTCCTCATTGCCATCACAGGGTCTTCTCTGAACAGTGAAAGTTGTACTCTGTTTGCTTGGTCTAAGACTGTGGCTTGCCCTTTTCTCTATACAGATTATGAAAAGCATCTCGTACCCTATAGAAGACAATGTGATCGATAGAGTGGACTACCAAGGTACACAGGTAGGTAGGCAAGTTCACACCTGTGAGCTGGGTACACCACCATGGGAATGCATGGAGATTATATGATGCGTCTGTTCTGGTTTTTATCGTGCTGTGGAGAAAGGCCCTCTCAGTTCAGCATCTTATTCTTACTGGGAACAAAGATGAAAACACAGACTGCTGACCTTTTTGCAGGCACTGAAGATACGTGACAGAACCTCAGACTAAAAAGCTTTGTGCTGGCGGCTCTTTTCAATTTGTAATCCTACACACACTCTTACTCTGCCCCGCTCTCCTGTAAAAACTGGGGTGGTGATGTGGTAATAAGAGACGCCTCCCTACACCCAGATACAAATAGAGGGTGTAGTGTATTAGAATTCAATTCCAAAGATGAACGGGGAAGCCGTAATGTAATTACAATGCCACAATATAAAACTGTATGCCAATTTAGAACGTTATGATCTAGCTCCCGCATCAGTAACGCAAGCCGCATCGATAAACAGTTTGGATTCTAATGAAATGTTATTTCTGAAAGTTATGAGCTGGACATTTAACAGCAGCATACAGACATTGGCCACGGAGATCACAAGGCCCCTCTTTTCTTCTGGCTCGACTACCCCACTCATCTACGGAGTGCTTCTGAATTCTCTCTCGTGGGGTGCATCCTACCTTGCGTCCGTGTTAAAAATAGATCCAAAGCCAGGCACAAGAAGAACCACTCAGCCGACGTTGCCCCGTGAGCCTTTTCGCACCAAGCGCTACTTATGGGGAAGGGGGTGGGTCACTGGTTCCCTTGGCAGGCCCTCAGATTCAGGGGGTCAGGGTCGAGCTCACGCCAGACACATAAGGCGGTGAGGCCAACCTCCTGCCAGACACTGTGCCAGATAATACATCAGCAATCTAATACAGTATGACTGAATCAGGTGAGTCTTTATTCCACAATGTGTCATTTTCAAAGAATGTGTCATTTTAAAACATCAAAATAGATATTTGTATTACTATCTTCATAAGTGTGTGGTTGTTATGCTCATTTCATCTCTCATTCAGAAAATGACAGGAATCTGCCCTATTGAAAATATACATGCGTGCAAGATATATTGCAGGCGATATTTTTTTTGTTTGTGTGTGGAGACGTGCCCGTGTTTTCTTAGAAACAAACTTGAGTGACCTCTAGTGTTCATTCTGTGGGTTTACATGTTATCAGGGAGCTTTGTCACTGTCAAAGACAGTTGGCTTTCAGTTCTCTTTACTGTGTAGTAGGAATGCAGATACAATTAAATATAATCTATTTGCAATATATACAAAAGAGATATAAAGATATAAATGATTTTTTAGACAGTATATTTCACAAATTCTTAATTTACTTTCTGAATTGGACGTTACCTTTTTCTATTGTAAAATGTTTTAAGTCACTGGACTCACTGCTCATTTTGTTTAAATGACATTATATTAATTAATACACTATTAATAATTCAAATGTCTTGAATAGATTTGACAATATGATTTCAGTTAATAAATTTTGCCTTAGTATATTTATGCGTTTATCCTTTTACACACCAATGAACTAATAGTTGAATAGTGTAGATCATGCAATTTGAGTGGTATAATTATAAAAAGTTATCTACTTGAAAATTGTCTACTCCGAAATGTTGAGCATTTCACGTGGGTCCGTTTATCAGACTTGTCTATGAATGATAAAATTTCTTTTTTTGTGCATCCAACTCTGCAACATCCCCTTATTGAAGATTTTGAGACATTTCAATTTTGACACGACTTTCCACTCTCATTTCCTGTTGCCACTTATTGTGCATCGTTACCGTTTTGGCCGCGTAGCCAGGGCAGGGATGCAGCGGTCGAACGCGGCTCTGTCTGCACGGCTCGCGGCGCTGTCTTTTCCATCCGCAGTGCTGCCTGACGAGGGCAGGATTATGGGCTCCGTCTCGCCTCTCTCCTCTCCACTGCCTGGCCCTCCTGTGACCAGCGCTGTGCGCAGAATTTCAATGAGCCTCACTTCGCTAGTGTGTCTGGCTTTTTTGTGTGCGTGCGTGTGTGTGTGTGTGATGAGGGTTTATATCCACTTTTAAAATAATAGTAATAATAATAATATTAATAGTGAATGTTTCTTAATTCAACCAATTAGCTGCTCAGCTGTCTGAACGAGTCACCTCTCATGTTCTATTTGAAAAAAGAAGACTTTTAGCCTAAATGTGCTGTACCCGGAATAATGTAACTTTGGCTTCTGCTGTTCAATCTTCAGTTAAAATGAGATTTGGTTGAAGCTGACGGTATATTGCTTGTCATAACTAAATGTCATAAGTCCAATTTTTCGCCCCAGATATGCATGTTTATCTTATTTATGCAAAGGATCGGAAAGAGGAGCAAAATGTCAAATAATATCATCAGGATGGCCACGCTACCCAGTGCTGAGAAGTGTGTTGGATTTTGGGCTGGTCGTCGAAGGTTAGGGTGCAGGCAACAACCTATATGGTCTCTCGGTAAGAACGCAAAGGAGGATCCGGGTTGTCCTGCAGACACACTTCAGTCGCGAGGGAGCAGGAGAGTAGGTGTATTGGCTCGCACTGCGCCCTTCGCATTCGTCTGCTTGCCTGTATGCGCCAGAGTTTGCCTGAGACTGGCCACAACCCCGGAGCCGCACGCAGCTGTACTGATTTAGCCATTAACAAAGGGGAGCATTCAAATGAAGTTGGCACACTTCCAGGCGACGCGGGTGTGCAGCAGACAGGCCCGGAGTGATAAATATTCATTAAAATCCTGGCATCTCTGCAGAGCTTTCTCACGTCGGAGCTGTCTCCCTTCGTCTGTCTCTCTCTCCCTTTCTCCGTTTTGATTTGCATGCATTCTAATACCTGCGTTCTCATTTGGCCACTGGATTAGCCGGGCTGCGCCGTGACTGACAGTGGCACCCCCCAATACCCACTCCTCTCTCTCTCTCTCTCTCTCTCTTTCTCTCTCTCTTTCTCTCTCTCCCTCTCTCTCTGTCTCTCTCTCTCTCTCGCGCTCACTTTCTCTCTCTCAGGTTCATCTTTCCTCAGAGACACAGAGTACTCTGGACTCTGGGCTCAGTCATGTGATTCATGACCTTGGTCATGTGACAATGTGGACTGATGCTCACGACAACATGTGACCCTTTCCTGATACGTGAACAAAAAAAAAAAGGAACTGAAATCCAGAAAAGAGCTTTTCTCCTCCTTACATCTTTCACCTGCCTTTGCCCAGCATAATTCTTTCCCCAGTGTTGCAAGGTAGATTTTTCAAAGCTCTCTGACATGGTCTGTGTGAAGCTGGTGCAGAGGTACTGCTACAAAAACTGAGTCCGGGAAGAGCCAGCCTCTTTCTGCTCCGCAGCTCCCAACCTGGTAAGTTAACTAATACTTTGAGTAATTAATTTGTGCGGCTTGGCAAATGTTACTCATTAGCATGCATGGCACAGAGCGTTTTATATACCCGTGCCGTTTCATCAAATAAACGGGAAAGCGCACTGTCACTGTCAATAGAAGCTGCTTTCATGCTGGGACAATTGTTCAGGCATGCCCGATTTGTAGACGTTTAAACATTTTTTTTTCTTCCCCACAAAGCTACCCTTTGTAATGGTTGGGTTTAGCATAAAATAATTTCTGTGATGTTAAAGAACATTTTTTAGGGAAGGTATTTTACGCTATTGGCATCCGATTAAATAGAGCAAAAAAATTTTAGTTTTTAAAAAAAAGAAATTTTAAGTCAAAATCTAATTTGGTATTTAAAAAAACTAAGAAAGAGTATGAAGAACATAATGCAAAAAAAAAAAGCTGAAGGGTTCTGGATTATGGTGAAAAACCTTGATGCAGCTCAGCTAATTGTTAACGCGATACTGATGGTTAAACCAGCATTGGTATGGGGCTATGCGTCTAAATCCTGCCCTTAGCTTCAGTGGGACCTCGCGGTACTCACGCCGGGCACAGGGGCAGGGCTGACCTGCAATAGTGCCTTCTCTGGAGAGGCGTTCAGAAGTTCAGGTCATGTTGAGATGAATCAATTAGCATCGCCTCGTCTGCGCCAATGACAGCTGTGTCGAGAAGCAATTCAGGAAGCGAAGCAACACATTTTTGATTTTCTTCTCACCTGAACCTTTTTTTCCCCGCTCCACATTCATCTGTTCTCGCCCCCACTTATTTTCACATCCCTGACTCCCTGCCCTCATCATTTTCAATCGCTCAACGACAGCAGATGATTTTGATGCAGGACCAGAGCGAGACTGGCAGGGAGGCTGGGGGAGGGAAGGGCGTGGGGAAGCCTCGGTTGACTGTCTGGGGGCCAGCCACCGTTCCAGGCTGGTCAGAGCCAAACCCGGCTCTTTGTCGTTCTATCCCTCCCCTTCTGGCATGGTCAGGAGAAATGATACCGAGCTCGAGACTATCGTGGACTGTGTGTGTGTGTGTGTGTGTGTGTGTGTGTGTGTGTGTGTGTGTGTGTGTGTGTGTGTGTGTGTGTGTGTGT
>JAOVYW010008290.1:0-10270 GCA_025775045.1 Hiodon tergisus
AGAGACAGGGTGACAGAGTACCGGGTGACAGAGACCAAGTGACAGAGACCGGTGACAGAGACCAGGTGACAGAGACCGGGTGACAGAGACCAGGTGACAGAGACAGGGTGACAGAGCACCGGGTGACAGAGACTGAGCGACAGAGACAGGGTGACAGAGCACCGGGTGACAGAGACAGGGTGACAGAGACAGGGTGACAGAGCACCGGGTGACAGAGACCGAGTGACAGAGCACCGGGTGACAGAGACAGGGTGACAGAGACCGGGTGACAGAGACCAGGTGACAGAGACCAAGTGGCAGAGACAGGGTGACAGAGCACCGGGTGACAGAGACAGGGTGACAGAGACAGGGTGACAGAGACAGGGTGACAGAGACAGGGTGACAGAGACCAAGTGACAGAGCACCGGGTGACAGAGACCGGTAATTTTTTTAATCCATCTGCTTTATGGAATGTTGCGCCAGGATCATACTCAAGGAAGACCTCTGCATTTGCATTGCAATCAGCACATGGAGTTTCCCTTCATTGATCTTCATTGATTAACGTCATATAAACGCACATCTAATAAATGTTGAATGATTTATCTTCATTGATTAACATTATATCATATAAACCCACATTTAATAAATGTTGAATGATTTATCGTCATTGATTAATCTTATATGATAAAAACCCACTTTCAATAAATGTTGAATGATTTATCGTCATTGATTAACGTTGTATCATAGAAACCCACATTTAATAAATGTTGAATGATTTATCGTCATTGATTAACGTTGTATCATAGAAACCCACATTTAATAAATGCTGAATGATTTATCTTCATTGATTAACGTCATATCATGTAAACCCACATTTAATAAATGTTGAATGATTTATCTTCATTGATTAACGTTAGATTATATAAACCCACATTTAATAAATGTTAAATGTTTAATACATGTTTAATAAAAGGTAACAAAGAATCTTAAGAACATCACAACCTCATGACCAATCTACCCAATCAAGGAGCCGTTCCTCGTGTACGGAACTGAGATGACGTTCGTAAGATTCAATGTTCCTTTGATAAATGCATTACATTTCCACCAGTCCCCAGGTTTTTTCATAGTTACCATTTTCATTTAAAATGCCCTTTATAACATCAAGCACATTTATCTCTGCTTTGCTTCTGTCTGC
Source organism: Hiodon tergisus (assembly GCA_025775045.1). NCBI lineage: Eukaryota > Metazoa > Chordata > Actinopteri > Hiodontiformes > Hiodontidae > Hiodon > Hiodon tergisus. Next base: position 1,175 of record JAOVYW010008290.1, read on the forward strand.
TGTTTGAAAAGAGACCTTCCTGTGTTTTAAAATAAAAGGAAACTGCTCTGAATAAATTTGGATACCGGTAGTGATTTCATTTTCTTTTTTATTTAGTCGTTTGTACTTTGCTGCCACTGAGCAAACTGAAACGTATAGTTTTTAGGTATCACAATATAATTCTAGGAGAACGAAATGTCACCTACCGAAAACTTTTGTTTTTTTATTTTCAGAAATGCCACCTCACTGGCCATGGAATTATTCACCCTAGTGTTTTTTTAGTGTTAGTTACTATGGTTACTATATGTTTAGACAACATGGTTGACTCCTACCAGGTCAGTCTCATCCTCTTTTCTTCTAAAATGCATTCAGGTCGAGTAAATGGCATCTTCTCCCTCAGGCATTCCCCAAGGTGATTACGTAACTCCAACAACCTGTGTGGTCAGTGTCATTACTGTTGCAATTTTCTTGTTTTTGTGCTTTTACCTGAATCCTAACTTTGCTTCTGCTTCTTGTCACACGTGTCTCCTCAAACCGTACCAGCTGAGCCACAAACGGGGACCAGTTCTTCATTCTTCTGAAAAAGCTTACCGGTGTTAAAATTCCTCCAGGTCCCCAGTTCTGTGTTGTACCAGCCAACTCCGACTGGCAACTGCCAAACCTTTGCTATGAGAGAATTGTGCATATACTCAGAAACTGCGCACAAAGTAAACAAACTTTAATGAAGAGTTACCTTGGATAACCCAACATCACAGGAAAACACTGAAGGTGTAAACCAATTATTTTGTCCCTGCAAGAAAGTGAGAGTGATACCAATCAAATAAATTGTATATAAAATAACATTTTTTTCAAGTAGAATCAGCTTATCTACAAAGCCAACTGCTCAGTCCCACATCCTTGACACAAGTGCATGAAACAGTTTAATAGCCACTATACTACCAATGAGTACTCTTGGGGTAATTGTCCCTGTAAAGGATGTCCCTGTAAAGAACTAGACAAATTCAAGTGGTCTTTTATCACAATGAGAAGAATAAAGTAACATACAATATTGCTAACCTTTGGAAATGTATGGTATTCTATCTGGTCGTAAAGGGAGAAAGTGGTGGTGAATATCCCAGGAAATACTGTATATTATGAATAATAAGATTTAGAACAGATTTATAAATTCTAGAACAGTACCTTGACCCTAGCAATCAATCGAAATAATTATGCAGGCGTTAATAACCGTGGATCTTAAATTCTCTACAGTTAAAATCTCTATTGTATACCTTAAGCTTCTGAATATTTATTACAAAACTGTTATTTTTGGTTGCAGTGATTATATTTCTTCTACAGGTGGTATTGTCTAATCACATTTTAAGCACATTTATCTTCATAACAGCTAGAAGACTGCAGATACCTCATAACAACTTTTCCTTTAATTCACACCATTTGAGTGTGCTTAGAGAAATTACTTTTGACAATACGTGTATCATATTGAGAAACATACCGAGACCACACTTCCCATGCTCATTGGTCTGGAAGTAGAAAGGTAGAAAGGAAGAGAGGACATGTTCTTGAAAAATACCTGCTGAGCATTTTATGTGGCCCTGATGTTTACATCAAACTTTAAACTTTAAAACCTAAATTATCAAATAAAATATATACAGTATACTTGTGGGATGTGGCCAAATCCGCACATTACGGAACTATATTTAATAGCTTAGTAGAGTAGAATATTTAGGATACCTTGACAAAGAGAGAAAGCTCTACTAATACAATTCAATTAAATGATTAAATTGATTAATCTGCCGAATTAATTGCACGATTGGAACAGCCCTATACATACAGTACCATATATTACCTAATAAGGCTTACCTATACAACAGTTGATGGTTAATGGAGCCTTAAATAAATAAATGAAAGAGGTTGTGTGGCTGTCTTCAGAAGAACTGTGGCTTGTGGCTGATGCCTCCATTGAGAAACCTTCTTACTGCTGAGATGCACTCTCAGTTGCTAACCTTCGCAAGGGTATCATAGTTCATAGGCTTTGGCAGATCTTTGTTGTGAGGAAACTACTATTTTTGTATACTATTATACTAGTATATAAATACTATTATTGCCCATAATGTGAACAGAATGTTCAAAGTAAATGTGTTGCTTTCCCCTTCCATGAGCTTTATTTAAAATGAACCGTTCAGATTTTTGAAATATATAAATGGAAATAGGCTAGCATCGGAGCTAATATTTTGAAGTTTTTATGCGGGCTAAGGGTACACATTTCATATAAAAAGAAATTGCTTGGTGGATTGTCTGATGGCGATGTTTGCCCTGGGACTAAATGGAATGAATGCAACCTGGCAAAATCAGCTCGTTCCATTCGCGTTTCCACGCGCAGCCCGCGGTGATTCTGACAGGTGAACGAGAACAGGGCTTTAAATTAACGTCTCACGTAACACAGGAGACACGGAGGAGGCGTGTCCGCCTGTCATTTCAGACTTCAAAGAAACTGCTAAAAGTACGACATGACTTCCTCTTTCAAAGCAAGTAGGCTGTGTAATGACTATGTAATTGCTCTATTACGAAAGGGTTTTGTTTTGTTGAATTTCACGAGCACAGTGGCTCACATTGCAATTCTTCGTCTTCACTTCATTTTAATTGACCCTGCGACACCCATCATTATCTTTCTATTCTAAAGCACCGCCCTTTTAATTTATTCACCGTTTTTTGGCTGTTTTTTTTTTTTTTTTGCTGGGGTCTGGAAAGGCTTAATTGAATACAAAAACCCACAAGGGCGTCTTAAGTAACAAAGCCGCAGAAATAAATTAAGTTAACTCACGCTTGTTACCGGGAAGAACTTCCAATCAAAGACATTTAGCCACCTTTACAGGTGTCATGCCGTTTTTGAAGTTTTATACCCCATTTATGTGGTCTTCATAAGAGAGCATACGTGCACAAGACATTTAATTAATTGTTAATCGGGAAAATGAAAAGTTCGCTGTCTGACGATTTGTATTTTTGAGATATGCAGTCGTTACTTCCCTGCTACTTTCACCGTTCACGATGACAGCACATACGACGGTGACGGCGATGGGTTTTATTTATTTTTATTTAAAGAAAACAGACGAATTCGCGGTCACGAACGGTACGCGGCTGCGCCACACTTTACCTAGAAGGGTAAATAAGTTTATTCGGAGAAGAGCACTGCAGTCCGCTGGACATTCCTTATTTCCGCACGTCCTCTGCGTGAATCTGCCCCAGCTCTTACGGAGAGCGCGGGAGGGGTTTGCATACTGACGTCTCGTCACTTAGGGAAAGGAACGGAGCCTGTTATTACACACAACACCTTGTGCAAGGCAGCGCAGTTTCAGATCGGTCTCCAGGCGCCTGTACTACCACAATTAACGTCGAAGTCTGGTTCTGCCCACAGCATGCTACATACATATTCGTGTTTTTCTAAACAGAACCTCTTCGTTCCTAAATAATTCACAGAACTGCTTTGGAACACCGATTTTGCACCGCCGATGTGACTTTCCCCATTTGGAATGATGTGGACCTTTCATGACTCTGTCGGATTTGTTTTATATTCCAGTTTCTGCATTCAGATTGGCGTCTCCTTCCAAGGTAAGCAAATGCGTTTTGTATATAAAAACGATGCACTTTATTTTCCTTAATTTAGTTATATGTTTTTTATATATATTATCTATTTTGATTAATAAGCAAAGCGTCGTGAACATGTCCATTTATTTCGAGTAATGTGGCAGTTCCTATTAAAAATAGTAAATTTAAAAGTGCAAAAACAATCAACATTACCGCATCAGCTGAAAGCATGGCGTAAGTAATAGGTCACACGAATCTGGAACAAAATGTTAATAATTGTATGATTCGAGAAGAAACCCAGAAACAAACGTATTGGTACAACAGCCTGTGTAAGAGTGATAATGCCCGGTGTAAATGTACTCATTAGAATCTGTTGATTGCACCCGGTGGCACCACACGTTAGCCATTTTTCCCACTATTTCGTTGCAAAAGATTAACTTTGAAGAAACAACAAGCGCGACACGAATTCAAAGTAGTAGGTCTTCAGAAATCGGTTCGCTTTATGTGTAAAGGACTGCAATTATTTTTCAGGACCCTGGACAAGTACCCGTGCACTGGTTCTTAGTGTTGATTTGGAGATGTGGTCGTTCTGTCAGTGTTATCATCAGTGTTATTATTATTCTTAGCATGACTAAAGTAACGAGGCTAACTTACGACGATTGTTGATAAATTCCTGATAAATTCCAACTATTTTGCTATTAGAAAGTCTTTATTGCAGGCTTACAAAATAAACACGGCTCTCGATTTAAACTACGTTCCACCTGGGTCCTTATGTAAACTGCTTTGATCACGAATCAGACATAAAGCCCGTCAATGTATTCTTTCTGTATATTCGTTTATTTGATCGTGCAGTTTCGTTGGTTTGCAGGACGGTTCACTGAGCTGCCATCGAATATAACAGCGAAAGAAGGACAGAATATTGAGATGGCATGCGCCTTTCAAAGTGGGACTTCCTCCGTTTACCTGGAGATTCAGTGGTGGTTTATTCGAGCTCCCGAAGAAGAGAACAGCAGCGAGGCGGGAACAGGCACGCAGGTAGTGCTTTTCTGATACATAGTGATGCATACTGTGAAGGGTGTGTGTGTGTGTGTGTGTGTGTGTGTGGGGTGTGGGGGGTGTCTGTGGTGTGTATGTGTGTCTCTGTGTGCGTGTTGGTGGGGGCGGGAGTGTGTGCGTGTCTGTGTGTGCGCGCGTGTTTAAATGTACAGTATCCTTGTATATTTCTGTCAACAATCATTACAAAGACTGCAAATTTTCCTGACACCTTGGTGTAAATACTACAACACGGACTGTAAGCTCACCTTCCCTGTCGGGTCACACTTTTGTTCAGCAGTTTTCGGATCAAGTAGGCACACACACCTCTGCACCATTCAAGCAAGAATCCCTACGTTAATGAATCATTTTTTTTAAGTATGAAAAAGGGGTGGACTCCCTAAAATAACTTTCTGAGGAATTCCAATCCCATACCATACATTATTTACACAAACTTCCTTGATTTTGGATAGGGATACAAAGAATAGTGTAATGCCACAAAGGATTATTTAATGTATGCCGCAGATGATTATTTTCAGGGCGTACAGCGATAAATCCGGGCGATAAATTCTTTAAATGTATTACAATGTAGAAGTAACCGTGCTCATCAGCTTGCATGACATCGCACCCAGGTGACACCGCCAAAATGCTGGATTAGTTGTAACACCCCTGGGGTCTTCTGTTTTAACTGCAAAGGTTAATTGATAATGTCAAGGTCAAGCAATACAGAGCATCTCTGGTGATGTTTCCAGCCATTGAGGTGAGGTTGAGAATATTAACAGAAACAAAGTGCGGAGATTTCCTGACTACTGCGGAGGCCAGGCAACGTGTGAGCCGTTACAGAGACTTATTTTTAGTTATCAAGCCAGTGCTCTTAGCCACTTAATTGTGCATCCATTGTTCAGATTCAAATATCCTGCTGTATCAGATGGTGGTGTTTAGTTCAGTAAGTCTTAACGACTCCTGCATGTTCTCTCTGGTATTCTCTGTTTGATATATACACTTTGAAGGAGTGTCTCTGTTTAGTGGATGGACTTGTTGTTGTTTTGACTGTAGAATTCTGTTTGCAATGGAGACATGGCGGTGCTAGAAAATAAAAAATAATATAAAATATAATAATGGCTTGTGGCATTACATAACTGTCTGTGGATCCATGCTGCTCTCATTCCTGTGGTTGGAGACCGAGACCGTGGTGCCAGTTTTGTGGTTGGAGACCGAGACCGTGGTGCCAGTTTTGTGGTTGGAGACCGAGACCGTGGTGCCAGCTTTGTGGTTGGAGATCGAGACCGTGGTGCCAGTTTTGTGGTTGGAGGCCGAGACCATGGTGCCAGTTTTGTGGTTGGAGACCGAGACCGTGGTGCCAGTTTTGTGGTTGGAGACCGAGACCGTGGTGCCAGCTTTGTGGTTGGAGACCGAGACCGTGGTGCCAGTTTTGTGGTTGGAGACCGAGACCGTGGTGCCAGTTTTGTGGTTGGAGACCGAGACCGTGGTGCCAGTTTTGTGACCGCTGTGCACAGGCTCATGACCTGCTGGTGATTTGTACTCCGGGTGGATTTCCCCCCAAGGTTTTTTCTGTTTGTTTCTCTTTGGAAAAGGATACAATGCGTGAATGAATGGTCTCTATCTGCTCGTTATATTTACATGTCTTCAGTGGGCGATAATAATAATACTCATTTATTATAAGGACCCTCTGGGTTTCGCTTTTCCAGCCCATTTAGTGAACGTTGTTTTTTAGATAATCTATTTACAAAAACATTCAATGCAGGGCTTTCGCTTTGCTCAGATAACAAACCTGAAATCTGCAAAGTACAAGGTGACATGCTTAATGGAAATACTCGCTTTTTTCCATTTTAAAAACCAGCAGCGAAATTTATTAATGAGACAGCATCAATTTCTGATGAATGAATCATTTGTAACCTTAAGATTACATTCTGTTTTAAAGTGTTGCCTATTTGATATATTTTTAAGGGGCTTGAATGCTATGGGCAACCCCTCTTTCCCGAATGAAAACGCGATCGGATCCAACCAGGGAGAGTCTAGCGGAAGCGACATTAGCAAAACTGGGTTTTAGTGTGACCAATCGGCCATGGAAATTCTATGGCTTTAAGTACCTGGAATACAATCACTGCTAGAACAAGCCCAGCTGAGTCAAGTTACAGTGACTAAATAACTCACCATGCAACATGCGGCTTTCAGCGTGCAACGTGTGGCTTTCAGCGTGCAACGTGTGGCTTTCAGCGTGCAACGTGTGGCTTTCAGCGTGCAACGTGTGCAACGTGTGGCTTTCAGCGTGCAACGTGTGGCTTTCAGCGTGCAACGTGTGGCTTTCAGCGTGCAAGGTGTGGCTTTCAGCATGCAACGTGTGGCTTTCAGCATACAACGTGTGGCTTTCACCGTGCAACGTGTGGCTTTCAGCGTGCAACGTGTGGCTTTCAGCGTGCAACGTGTGGCTTTCAGCGTGCAACGTGTGGCTTTCAGCGTACAACGTGTGGCGTCTTCTGCGTGCAACGTGTGGCGTCTTCTGCGTGCAACGTGTGGCGTCTTCTGCGTGCAACGTGTGGCGTCTTCTAAAAGTACAAAAGTTAAAAGTACAATCCATGTATGTCACTGTCACTGATTAATATTATCTTGAATAAGAAGTACTGTATGTATATAACATTTATAACAATTCAGGTGTATTGTGTTGAAGTTGATGATATGAAGTTCACAGTTGAATTCCATTCACTGTACAATATTGCATAGCGGAAGCCAGCACTAAAAGGGTGAAAAATGTATCTGTTAATTTAATTTGCTTAAATCAAGAATCTCTCATTTCACATAGCTGTACAGATTGAGTTAGTTGTAACATCATTAATCAGTAAGTTGTTATTATAAACTGGTGCTTTTCATTATTAATAGAATCCTGGAAGGGGGATAGAAGAATCAATGGGCAACTTTTGAAGAAAAAAAACTGCACTGGGGTTTTATGGGACATGTAGTGAAATAGCAGTGCCAGTCACCTCTCATTCGTTCAGCTGCATCATAGCAGAAACGGTGTTCTGGGAACACAGTGGGGCACGCTAGAGCAGTTTCCAAATAGAAAATAGCAACTTCTATTTCCTATGTGTGTGCGTGTATGTATGTGTGTGTGTGTGTGTGTGTGTGTGTGTGTGTGTGTGTGTGTGTGTGTGTGTGTGCGCACGTGCGTTTGTGTGTCAGGGCATTCATACTCCTGCAGTTTTACTTCAAATCACTGTGATTGAGTCACACACAACAAGCCTTGCAGGTGGCTTTAAAGGCTTGTGTTCAATGTCTTTGAAGAGGAAAATAAACCAGGTTTTGTATCATTCTGGGTAGAAAAGGGTTCTAAAAAACATACACACATAATTTTTCTTCATTAAAAATGAAAATGCTGTTGCAAAGCTGTAAGACACAGTGAAATTTGATATAAGCATGTGTGTTTTAAGATGATAACCTGCCGAGTTTCCAGCGGGGGAATCCAACTGTGGTCATAAAGGCCATTGTTAGTCAATCCTTGATATACTTTCTGGGTATGGAAACATATTGATGTTATTGGGGGAAAGGCAGGCCTTGTTTGAGCTCGAAATGAATCCTCAAGACCCTCATCAGGACCCGAGGGGGTTGAAGGGTTGTTCAACGGGGAACGTTTCCAACCCTGTCGAGGTCTTCGCTTTTTTATTTTTACCTTTCGCGTCTGATGTGGCCTGTGTTGAGGACGCGTAGCAGGGCTCACTGAACACAGGCCTTTAACTGTGCTTTCACAGTTTTTATTTATATTTCTGCTGTTGATTGCCGTTCCATTTGGTGTGGTTTTACCCCCCCCCCCCCCCCAATGCAAATGTGTCTGGTAAATCTGGTTTCATTAAAAAATGTCCTGTTTCGCTGTAAATTAAATTTCTCAACATTACAGTAGAATAATTAATAGCATTTTGAAATGATACGGTGATAATTACAATTTATCTATAAAAGCCAATCAGTCTAATGTTTCACAGCAACAGAGATCCTTTATATTTTCCAGAAACTACATTATGACAGAAATAATTAAATAAATACGTGCCAACAAATGCATGAAGGACTTCAGATCTGACACTAAAGCTGTATTCTAAAGTTATTGTCCTGAAAGACATTTTTATAGCGTATTTTATTTAAGTAAAAATGGAGTACACAGAGACCGAATGATTTGGTGCTTTAAAAAACTGGGTGTTGAAGTGAAGCCATTATCACATTCCCAAAGGCCCTGTGACGCTCATGCTATCTGCTTTGCCCTTGAGAGAGAGTGTGCCAAACTGCTAATGAATTATCATGTCAGAAAGCTCACACTCCCCCATACTCCCCTCATACTCCCCTCATACTCCCCCTTACTCCCCCATACTCCCCTCATACTCCCCTCATACTCCCCCATACTCCCCTCATACTCCCCTCATACTCCCCTCATACTCCCCCATACTCCCCTCATTCTCCCCTCATACTCCCCTCATACTCCCCCTTACTCCCCCTTACTCCCTC
>JAOVYW010008293.1:0-10268 GCA_025775045.1 Hiodon tergisus
TAAAGGTCTGGGCGCAGCTCGTAAGGGGCAGGGCGGGGCGCCTGCTGACTTGTGCTCACGCTGTTTCCCCTCAGAGCTGGAGCCCCTGTTGGTGATGGTGGCCTGTGGGCCATACACACCATCCGACAGCCTGAACTACGACCCCCTCCTCGACCTCCTCCACGTCGTTGCCCGGGACCGGCCTGACGTCTGCATCCTGGTGAGCAGGCCACCCGCCTCCAGCTCCGCACTGACTCATAGGACACATAGATAGCACTTTGTATCATACATATACTAAGGGAGAGAGAGGCAACACCCCTAATCTGTGCTCTGCTTTTACTCTCACAGCTCGGACCTTTTCTGGACTCCAAACATGAAGACATAGAGGTCAGGGCCTTTCTCTGTTTCGTAACCTTTATTCGCCGTGTGGCTGTTTTAGGTGTTGGTCTTATTTCCAGCTGTGGTCTGGATCATAGAAATATAATTTCTAGAATGGACGTGCTTTTTAAGTATGCAAATGTGTGTTAGAAGACAGATCCTATTCATGAAGTTTTTTCTAAAATAGAGAGCCCAGGGATTGTGGGATTGTGTGTATGATGTGTAATATGATCTTAAGGAACTTTTTGAGCTCGTCCCCCTGGGCGTTTACTCCTGACCTCGTCCACACTTACACGCTGCTTTTCAGGGCCTTGTAGAGACGTGTCGAGCCTGATGAAATGCTTTGTTTTATCTCTGACAGAAAGGCCGGCTGACAGAGAGCTTTGAAGAGATATTCTCCAGATGTGTGGACAGTATTGTGGAAGGCACAAGAGGGTATGTTTAAAATGTTAAAATTGAGTTATGGATTATTACAGGTCATGCACTGCTCTGAGCAAAGGCTACCACCTAGTTCTACCGGTAAGTTCCGTCTTCGACTCAGGTTGTTGGTGATTGGTGCAGATGTTATTCAGATGATGGATTCAGCCTTCCTTTACACATGATGTTCTATTTTATGTCAGAGTGGGCTGTCGTTTGGTGTTGGTGCCCTCGCAGAGAGATGTCCACCATCACTTCGTTTACCCACAACCCCCATTTACCTTGCCAGAACTCAAAAAGGAGGATGCGGAGGTCAGGATTTATCACCACCTGACTGACACCGGCAGTGTGATGTCTTCAGTGTGTGAAGTAGTTTATGCAGTACTAGTTTAGCAGACTATTTAATGCTGATTAAGCCACTGCGTCTCCTGACTGTCCCTCAGCGCGTGTCTTTGGTGTCTGACCCCTGCACTCTGCTCATCGAGGGCGTGACCTTCGGCCTTACCTCCACCGATATCCTCTTCCACATGGGGGCGGAAGAGATCAGCAGGTGAGGGAAGGAGTGAGGTCTGACAAACACCAGGTATTGGAGACTCGTCTCACTGAGCTGTTTGTAACTTTGTGTCCTGGTCATTTTGTGTTTCAGGTCGGCCGGCTCTGACCGATTCTCACGCATTCTGAAGCACATGCTGACTCAGAGAAGGTGAGGTGTGAGGACAGAGTCACGGGGTGGAGGGAAGTAAGAATAAAACAAGGGTTTGCCCTTTATAGATTTAATTGCTCAGGAATACAACATATGCCCTCCTGAGGTCACTGTTTAACCGTTTCATTCATTAAAAAGTGTCGTTGGCATTACTCATGTCCTTCCCTTCCCATCATGCACTGGGCTCGGTGCTCTGTCCCTCCAGTTATTACCCACTGTACCCACCTGTGGAGGAGGTCAACCTGGATTATGAGAGGTTCCAGTGCCACGGTCATATGGCCCTCAGTCCGGATGTGCTCATTGTGCCCTCTGAGCTACGCTACTTCATCAAGGTACTACCCCCTGTAGTGTTCCCAAAACCTGTCTACTCGGTCCCACTGGTCTCAGATCAGTGCTAAAGGCTGGTGCTTCATGTTGTGTGAAACCAAAACCGCTACTGATTTCTAGCAATGAGTTTAAAACATGAAATGCGTTAGCATTTGAATTAAGCCATTATTTTGCTGCTCCATTCCCCAGGATGTGGTTGGCTGTCTGTGTATCAATCCTGGCCGACTGACCAAGGGCCAGGTGGGTGGAACGTATGGTAGGCTTCTCATCCAGCGGAGCCCTCCATTGGCTGATGGGAAGAGACAGAGTCCTTGTGTAGCCAGTCAGGTGGTGAAGATCTGATCCATGTCGTCACCAACCCCACCTCCAACAAGACTTCCCTGCTGCATTCCTGTAGATGGTGTTGTGGTGTAATGGCACACTACACCCTAAATGGGTTGGGGCAGACTTTGGCCTGGACTTTAATTTCTCCCTGGCGCCTGAGATTCATTGCTTGACGTGAGTCCTGCCTTGGGCGGCAACAGCAGCCTACAATCCAATCAGCTGCTGCGCTGGACGACGCTCAGCCCGTCTTGTCTATTTGAACTGGTACATTACCGGGTAAATAAGAACACAGATTTGTTTTTTACAAGATTTTTACAAATGGCAATAAAATTATCTCTAGTTGAGCACCAGTGTTTGATTTCTTCGAGAAATAAATTATGGGGTCCCGTTTTGGACCTAATTTCTATGTGGTTTTTCTGGCATTTACGTGACCATCCGTTCACACACTTGAAGTGAAACATTGACTGGCAGGTGTGAACACATACCAGATGGGTTTATCAGTTGGTATCATTATGATATCATCGTTTTTATTGCCCATCTGGTTTATCCGGTCTTTATAGAACCGTTCCAGTCATCGTGATAATGCTGTATTCGTTGGGGTTTACCATTTAAATCCTCGGTCAACCGATTCAGATTAAGTGCCATTCAGCCTCAGCGGTGTAGTTGCTTGATTTCAACCTTCAACCCAGCACTCTCTGGTCCAGTTCCCTAACCGCAGTGAGGTTTCCTGTCACTCAATATGTCAGGCATACTCGGTGGTTCCTCATGGTTACATCCATAATCACAAAATATCTGTGATCTTTTAGATTTTGTGATGGTACCTCAAAACTACATTAGGACATTAGGTATCCCCCCCTCCCTCCACAACTGGTGATCTCACTAAGGTAACCACTGTCCATCACATCGCGTTTAGGGGAAATGTTCTTATAAACGATCATGCTTAATTTCTGTGTTGTGGACACTGAAGGGTGCTTTCAAATTGTAATATCAGGCTATGTAGAGCAGTGGGAGGGCCGCTTCCCAACATTTTAAAGTTTTTCCATGTTTTGGTAAACATCTAAGTGTTTAAATTGATAGGGTGAAATGATCACCGTTTAGTATTTAGCAACTAATAGAGCTTAAAACAGCTTTTATTATGATATTTATATCGTGTCCGATGACAGAGTGGCGTTCACAGGGTGAATAATTCCGAATAAAAGCATCCCGACCTAGCCTGACAGGGGATGTCCTGTGACGGTTTAGACAAAGAATATTTGTCATGCTACCCGAACCTACACTGGCTCCCCTTTTTGTTAACGCAACAATAAACGGTTACCTAGAGACCGTTTAAAATCCATTCTGAGGGAAGACTGGGGGCGCGACTCGAACCGTCTAGTCTCTGGTTCCCAAACGGAATTATTCCTAGCGGGAGTACATCGCAGAATTAACACGCAACGAAGTAAGTTTATTTTGGACTACTCAACTGTATGTGGACATCTGGAATACATTGATGCATTACGTTACATTTTAGTAGGCTAGTTATTATGAAAAAAGTTTAAGCGATTATTTAATTACTTTAAAATCCCCGGCTGCTTTAGAACAAATTACTAGTTTTCTGACGAGACCAACATTCACTTACACTTACAGCACGCTTATCAAGTATAAAAATGTTTGCAGCTGTAAGTTAGTTTTTTTGTTTCGATTAGGTTGGTAATACGTTTTTGCTACTGCATAAACCTTTACATGGGTAACTTAAATCTAACTTGATGCATGCGTTTATTTTTAACGACGTCACCAACGTCTTTTAAAAAAAATGGTTACTTCCGTTCATTTTCTTAGGCCAGCTCAATGTTTGAAAACGAAAACATGTTATCGACTTTATGGCTCTGAGATATCTCTTTTAACTGATTTGCCCTATCCTCTGCGCTTCCTACTCCAAATGCGTAACGCGTGACGATGGTCTAGCGGAATTGTCATGGAAACACTTCACCAATGCATTTTTTTGTGATCAGTGTGTTGGTGCTGATCCTGCCGCCATACACGGGATGGTGCGGAGGTGGCATCATTGGTCTTCCCCGATCCAATCGCATTTTACGGTGCGGAGACGCGTCTCACCCTACCGCACGGCAGGTGCTCTGGAAGCTAACAGGAAACGCTAGTTAGACCCAGACAAGTCTTGTCGATTCCCCCCCCACGCACCTCCATCCTACACAACCTTCTTGCAACGCCCCTGCACTCTCCCGGTCACAATAGGCATTTGTCATGGTCTGGATATGAACCTGCGGAATGTAGAACCTGCTCAGGTGAGCGCCATTATCAGCTGAGCTGCTAATCTTTTAAAAATACCATTCCTGGGTGTACCTAGCCTTATGCCCTGTGTCTGTCTTTCTCCTGCCCTGTGATGGACTGGCGTCCCGTCCTGGTTGTACCCTACCTGGTGTCTGCCATGTTGAGCTTTTTACAGAAAAAAAGAAAAATTAATGTTTAGACCCTAGCATGGCTGAGTGCAAGATTCAGGCATACCCTCTGCCTGGTTACTGACTGTGTTGTATGTCCAGCCTGAAGCTGTATGATCTGTGTGCAGGAGACTTGCGACTTCTATAGGGAAGACTGAGTTTTGTCCTCTGTATTGGGGTTGCTTATTACAGTCCAAAGATGGGTACAACAAGCGCTGGTATTGGCAGCTTATTCCGATTCCCCAAGGCTAGCCTCTACGAGGACTCCCATACTTAATAAGCCTGCTCTGCTCTAAAACACTGATCCTCGTTATCAGGAAATATTTCCTTTTTAGGAACCAGTCCAAGAGATTTCAGCAGTCTGGGTGACTCTCTCTGAACCTTTAGTAATCCAGGCCTATTTCTTTCAACGCCCTCCAATGAGGATTATAAAGAGGTATTATAATACTTTATTATTAAAACAGTCACACTAACCCTAGTGTTAAAACAGTGACCCTAACCCAAGTATTAAAACAGTGACCCTAACACTGGTATTAAAACAGTCATCACGATTTGACTGGGTATGAAAGGTTGCTAGCGCCCGTCTGTCTGTAACACACATGCCCTCATCGCGCCCGGTAACCTCGAGCCCAACCTCATCCCAAATAATGCTTCTCTGGGATATTTATTTCTACTCACATTTTATTAGCAGATTTAGACAGATCCCTGCAAAAATATCCATGCTTGCGTAACAGTTTAACGTTCAAATAATATTACCTCTGTCAAGGAGAGACTGCAAAATTACGACGCGGAAAAGTGCACGTTATAATTTATTTGTGTATTGTTATGTCGAATTGTGTCGTGGCTCCAGAGCAAACACTCCTGTCTCTAAAATGTTAAAATATACACGTGTATGTGGCTTATGAATACACAGCACAAAAGGGTCCGTTTTTCTGTCGACATGTGAGTCAGTTATCGTTATCGTGACAGATACGGTAGTATGCTGAATGTATGCTATGAATTTGCTTTGTTGAGTCGTAAATGGAGGCTCATAGCTCTGTTAACCCATCTAAGGGGCATTTCTTTCGGATGACTGTGTCACTTAGCCTGCTAGTTTCCATCGTACCGGCGATGCAGCGTGACAAAACATTGTAGCTAAGTAGATATCAATGTGGGCGGTTGGGTGTTTTTCTTTTCCTGTGGAAGTATGGTGTTTATAGCATGGTTCAGAGAATGAAATAAAGTCCTATTAAGAACGAACCGGCTAAATAGCATTAGCGTATATGTGTGATTTGAAGCTTTGTGTAAATTCAGTCCATAACTATCAATATTGTGACACATTAGTTATAGACCTCTGAACTGGGGGTCAGTTTGCAGTAGTGCTCCGTCATATTTGAAAACGTCACTAACTGGAAACAGGGCGTTAATCTGTGCCATGAACTTTCAGCCTTTTAAAATGAGAACGGGGCTGTAGCGACGATTTCCTTCCTATAAAAACAAGCCCGGAGATGGGTGGGGGAGCCAAATGAGGAAGTGTACTACTGTAATTTCTGAATTCCTAACAGTATAAAATGTATTATTAGTCTTAATTTTTTAATCATTAGGAATTGCCAATTATCTTGTATTTTGTTCAAGCATACAATCGCTGGGTTGAGACTTGAGCCAGCAACCTTTCAATTTTAAATAAATCACTGTTTCTGAGATTTATAGAAGAATTATGCCCCAATGAATAGTTAACTTGTATGATACACTTACAAAACAGTATGAAACCACAGATAAAACAAAACATTTATACAGTTTAGTTTGTCTAGCCATCACGTTTGGTGTATTGTAACACATTCAATTTTTAAAATTAATTTCGTTGACTGAAAGTGGAAAAACTAGACTGCATTCGAGCTCTAAAGTAATAAAATACCCCACATGAATCATTGATATATATATCCCGTTTCATACTTAACGGCATACTCATATTTTTCAGCGTGAGTATTTTTCCTAGTTAAAGGGTGTGTCAGCGAGCTCGCACTACTGGTGGGGCAGTGCGTGTTGTCCCGTGTCCGTGTCGAAATGCGGCTGTGCAGCAGAATGATCCGGGACGCTGCGTCCTATGTTGCGCTGGAATTTCCAGCAAGGAGGAAGAAAGGTGGATTCTGTAGGTAAAACTGAAATTCTGGTGCGGCGCTGTCGGATTTGGAACACCCGCCCGAAATGCACGGAGCAGTGCTTGGTTTTCAGTTTTACGTGGATCAATGTGCATAACGCTGCTCAGATATTCTTTGTGATAACTAACATTTAGTATTTAAAAGAGTGTTAAAATGTTATAATATTTCTAATGAAACTTATCAATATCACGGTACATTGAAACAATTCCTTTTGCCTTTCGACTCTGGCTTAAAAAATGGCTTAAATTCGAAGCACTCTATTTCGAATGTATGGACTTTCAGTTGCTATAAAAGTAAATGTATCTCCCCTTGTCGGTTCTGATTTCTGATTGTTAGTTTGAAGTTGTCTTTGTTTATTACACTCCGTGTGTTATTGGACAGGCATGGGGTAAGAATTTCGGGTTGGAACAAATCCTGTTCCGCGGTTCGCCGCCAGCCGCCGCTCTTCTAAGCGTACACATTCCGAGCGTGGGTCGTACTTGTAAATAGAGTGAGAGGGCCAGTCGGTTTCAGAATCACGTCTCCAATTTAACCGGATCATCAGCTGGGCGCAGTATGCCGTGGTATCAAGTGATGGGGACCTTCTTTTTATAGCGGACACATTTCCTTTGCTTCTCTTTAGTGGAGACCATCGCATAAATTACCTGGATTCAAATCTTGTTATCTATCCGGAAAGCAAGACTGCGCTGAACGCCGAAAAATACAGGGATAACTGGTCGGTTGCCAGACTTTATAGCTACCGAGGGTAAGTGAACGAGAGAAAATGTGCGGATTTTTCCTTAAAGTTAACATGATTAAACAAGCCATTCTCGCCGGCACACCTGTGAAAATTGGGTAACAGGGAGGTGACGATGCGGTAAAAGGACACCTTTGGTACAGGCGCTGAAGAGGCATTTAAATTCTGTATGAACAGATCGACCTCAACTTGTTTTAGGTTACACTAAGAAGGGTGTACTAATTCATTCCTATGTATTATTTTATTAATAGAGATATAAGTTTATTATAAACGTATATGTAACTGAAGTAACCTTGTCCTATTCAAACCCACCACTTATCAACGAGGCCGTTAATTAATAATATAAATGATTGTCCAGGAAAATAGTACAATGATCTTTGGTCCCGTAATAAATTCCCCGCGTGTTGTTCCCATGGTCATAAACGGGTCCGTTAACACGCGAACTAAGGTTGGACTTGAATAGTGACAGTGAGAGCATTGTTTAAAACTCAGTGTCGTGGTCCGTACTGGCGCGACAATGGCGTTCTGGGGAACGATCTATAGCAACAAAACAAATAAAAACCTGACTACACACTTCTAGCAATATCTAACACAAGCCACAAGCGCAGAACAATTAAGTGCACAGTTTTAGTAAAAGTGTTATTTTATTTAACGCTGTTGCTAGTTGTGGTTATTCTCGTTGCCTTTATTTATTTGATTGATATTGAATTATATTTTATTTAACGCTGTTGTTTCTAGTTGTGGTCATTCTCATAACCCTTATATTTTATTGCACGAGGTGCTACTTTTTAAACTTAAAACGTTTTTACTTGAAACGTTTAAAGGTGAACCAGAGAAAGGCTGCCATCTACCGTCTCTATGTAGATGTGCGTACTTTTTTTTTTAAATCCTTTAAGAGTACTGCTTTTTTATTTTTTATCAATTCCTTGCTAGTCTACGCTTCTTTAAAGAACCCTGTTTAAAAGCACGTACCAATATGAGACATTCAGTAAGCGCAGTTCACACTGTCCTTGAAACCCAGGCTATTTTGGAAAATGGCTCAGGTTGTGGCTACTCACACCCGGGAGCAGGAAGCCATTGGTGTAACACATGGCCTATGCAAACTGCATAAATTTAGTCATCTTAAGCCATTTCAGGCTTGTTCTGATAGGTTTACAGAGTAGATTAGCATGCAGATTCCCTTGTAGTGGGGACTTGTAGTGCTAGCAGCCCCCCCCCCCCCACCCAATTGAGGACTAAAACCCATCAGCCATGGCTGGGGTGCCCTCTCAAAAGGGACAAACAGCCTGTCGAGGAGAGGGTCATGTAGAGCGTTTTTTAGCTTGCCAGCAAAGCATGTAATGTAGGTGGACAGTGCCCTTGAAGAGTGAAACACAGGACAAATGGCTGCTGAGCAATAAAATTCTCACAACGCTGCAGTGACATTGCAGTAAAGTGATAAAGTTTACAATGCCGAAGGAACAAGTTTTTAAAAAAATATTGTTCATTTTAAAATATTCAACAATAATTTTTCAGACAAAACAGGTAACAAGAATTATTTTGTTTTGCCACGGACAAAAATATATGATAGATGTTCTTGGCTCCTAAAGTGACTTTGCTTTAATTAGGCAAAGAAATGTGTCTGTGTGTTTATTCTACAGTTCAGAACTTGCACTCGGTGTCAACACAAGACGGTGCATGCCAGGAACGCTGTGTCTGTGTGATTCCATCACACTTTTGGCAGGGCGCTGTGGTATTTACGAGGAAAGGCTGAAAAACAGGGTTACTGGCCCAAAACTGGGAGTGCACTCCTGCTCTTTGATCTGGCTGGGAGCGGGGATAACCACTTTTGTGGGTATGCCTCCGTCATGGAGATATCCCAGGGGCAGTACAGAGGACCCGGGAGGAGAGGGGCTCTAATTTGGCCATGTTTTGTATAATACTTAAATAGTTTAGTAATGATGATAGTGTGAGGTTGGGAGTTTTTTTGTATTAATACGGTTTTGTATGTATAGGACTTAATTTGTTCTGAATGCAGTGATTACTCCTGGTAAACCCTGCTCCGGTTTTCAGTGGTCCAGAGTGTGATTGGGTGCTGCTAGATCTAGGTCGCCCAAATACTGCAGTGCCTGCGCTGGGTCTGCGTCTGGCTTTGTTCACCACAGCCTTCATCTCTGTTTCCCCAGCTTCGAAGTACTGAGGCTCCAGCTATGTGTCAGCCAACTGGCCGGTTCCTGGAGAACGTTTCCCCCAGAACCGTCTCCCTACCTGGCCCAGTGGCCTTCTAACTCTGGAGTAAGAGCTAGGCCGGAGGTGCTAATGAAGGGATTGCTATAAACTGAAGTGGAAAGGGAAGACTGCAAAGCAATGATTTAGACATTTCTGTCAATCATGTGCCAACCGTTGTGAACACGATTGCATAGCATAGATTTCAATATAGGTGTTGGTTTATGGCTGCTCTATATTAATGTTGGCTAAATTGTCACTGGTATTCGATAATCATGGCTCTTTTTGCCTTTCAGCACACGTCTTTCTTTTCAGACAGCACATACCTGCCAATTATCCTGCTACACACAGACTACATGTCCAGACCACGCTAGATAATCTCTCTTACGTCTCTTACTCCAAGCTACATTAACACGCTAGATAATCTCTCTCTTACGTCTCTTACTCCAAGCTACATTAACACGCTAGATAATCTCTCTCTTACTCCAAGCTACATTAACACGCTAGATAATCTCTCTCTTACTCCAAGCTACATTAACACGCTAGATGATCTCTCTCTCTTACGTCTCTTACTCCAAGCTACATTAACACGCTAGATAATCTCTCTCTTATGTCGCTTACTCCAA
>JAOVYW010008294.1:0-10268 GCA_025775045.1 Hiodon tergisus
CATAGACCGCAGTGTAGTGGCATAGACTGCAGTCTAGTAACACAGACTGCAGTGTAGTGGTGTAGACTGCAATGCAGTGGCATAGCCTGCAATCCAGTGGTATAGACAGCAGTGTAGCAGCATAGACTGCAATGCAGTGACATAGCCTGCAATCCAGTGGCATAGACTGCAGTGCAGTGGCATAGACTGCAGTGTAGTGACATAGACTGCAATGTAGTGGAAAAGTAAACACAATAAACCTAACTGTTGCTGACTGCTCGTATGTTGGTAATAGAAACAAATGGTAGGCGTCCATTCTATCTGTGTTGTTTTTGAAGCTGCGTTTATCTTACCCCGATAAATGAATTGTTCTTGACGTGACGTACTATCGAGAAAGAAACAGCCACAGGAGACGGCTGGATGAATACGCAGGGATCATTTGTTTGCTTATTGATCGCCACTTGGATACCCGCGGCTCTTACCAACCCTCTCTTGTTGGAACAAGATCTGATACAAATCAGAGTTCCTCGTCTCCCTGCACCTGCACAGTTGTTTACCTGGACTGCAAAAGAAGAGAGGAGCCAAAAGTGCGTCAGAACCCTGAGAGAGGGCAGGAGCCGGGCCTGAAATGAGAGTCTGAATGGACCCACGTGTGGTACTGACAAGTGTTCCTTCTCCCCTGCTGTGGGCGGGGCCGCTGGGTATCGCAGGCCAATTGAGGCTCACGCCGATCACCCGTGGCGACAGACTCTCCTTGCCTTTCATGATTATAAGATGCAAATTACTGGGCTTTGTACTCGCGGAGCGCTGGATAAAATAAATAAATAAGGAAATCAACATTTCATGAAGCTGTAAAAGAATATTTGAAAAAATTTAAGCTGAAAGAGCAACTGGCGAATGCAACCAGATGGACTGGAGTGTTTCATTATGTGTAGATGGGAATTTGTCACACAACAATTTGTTAGATTTTAAAATAATGTCACAAGGCAAAGTGACACATTATTAGCCGTTATGAACATCATGTATCACAGATGGAATAGATTGAAGATTACGGTTCATGTGTAGAATTATAATGCTTAGAGAAGGGTTGGAAAAACGTGCAGCTTGTGACTTCAGATTGCAGTCGATGGGGGTGCAGTACGAGATGATCACCCTTCTGATGTCTCAGTGCACACTTTAGGTTTACATCCAAGCGGTATCAGCTTCCGATTGACAAACTTCCAACAATCATATATGTATAATTTCTTAACAGGTCCTTCACAGCAGATGGCTGGATGCTTTGTGGTTGTAAACAGCTGTTGAATCCTGTGATGAGAACTACTTCTGTGGCAGCTGCTAAGAAGATAAAAATTTGGTTGTTTGGGGAAATAGAAGTGCAAATTATCTTCGGGCGATCAAATTTCACATTTGTTTCCTTCATTTCTGCTTCAATGCATAGATGATAATTAGGACTTGTCAATTTTGAAAGTACCTTATCATCAAGGTTTTTACAATACGTACCGTATGCCACAAGAATGTGGATTACTATTTTACCCCAAATTGATTATTGGTTGTTTTTTTGTAAAAGATACAGATTAAGGTGAAAATTATTTATGTCTTACAGTGACTCAAGTTACAACTTAACATTTAAATGACTGACGCAGATAAAAAAGAATCGCATTTTTCAATTGTGTCAGCATATAAGAGACACTGGTGCAAACGTTTAGCTATTCTTACACATTCATTGTTTTTGTTTGAGTAAATCACTGATATAAGGATAAATGATTACGTTTATGTTGTATTGGAATAAATTGCTTGTAGAAAAGAAGGCAGCTCCAGTCCACTAGATTTTCAATGAACTCATCTGTCTGTCAGCACATTTAATCTTCAAGGTAATACAATTTTTTATAATGCCCCCCTATCTTCTTTTACCTCAAACATGTACCACATCAAGGCTCAACCCATATATCTAGAAAACCCAGGGCAGAAAACTGTCCCAGGGGTAAGAGGCCTCCAATTGTTAATGAGATAATTCCCTGAAAAAGGCAAGTCTCTTGTATGAAGGTGAGGTCTTGAGTGACATTTCTCTCACAAGCCCGAGAACTTCCTGTCTAGGACGCTCGAGGCTCCACCTGCCCTTCAACATGGAGGACCTGACAGTTAACCACCACCCTGGTATGTCCATGTGCATTAATAAGCTCCTCTTTTTTTTAGAAATCTGCATGTTGAATTTAACATAGTGCTTTGCGTCTAGGTGTGCCCTAAAGGTTATGCTGTAATAAAGTAACTTATCTGCTCTGGGTGAGCATTTACCTACTCGTGCTTATTTAAAACAAAAAACTGGGTCTCCTATGCGTGCATGGCATTAATGCTTCAATCTCCTCTAATGGCCAGCATCATCTTTTTCTGTCTTTGTGAATTTATTGCAATTAAACCGCATACTGATGTTGTTGTGAACGATACAGTGTGATCCTGTTACAAGTGCATCTGGGTTTGAGTCATTGAATGTAACATTCAATCTTTGGTCAAAGAGAAGAAAAGTTCTCAACAGCATTCCAGTTCCCATTTGAAACCACTTTGAAACTCAAAGGACAGCGGCGGTCTCCTAGTCAAACCAAATGACTTTCGTCAGACCTGTTACAGCATGTGACTTCAAAAGTAGCAAAAACGAGCAAAGGCCGTCACCTGTTACAGCATGTGACTTCAAACGTAGCAAAACGAGCAAAGGCCGTCACCTGTTACAGCATGTGACTTCAAACGTAGCAAAACGAGCAAAGACCGTGACCTGTTACAGCATGTGACTTCAAACGTAGCAAAACGAGCAAAGACCGTCACCTGTTACAGCATGTGACTTCACTGTACAGCCAGAGCAATCAATGCTTCAGGGGGTGAATCAAGCTACTTTCAATGGAAAAAGATGTTCCCAGGATGGATCTAAAAACTTTAATTAGCGTTGCTTGCGGTTTGGGTCACCAACACAGACATCCATCTGAGAGTGCTCAATATTTAATTAAATGGCTCTTAGTAAAGCTCTCTCTACTCACAACACACAATTCCCAATTACACCTTTTTATCTCCACAGTCTCGCCAGTTACCCAAGAACAACACTCAATAAAAAGTCTAATTTCAAAACAAAACAAGGTTTCTGAATGAAATTTTATTAAACTACTTTTCCTAGAAGATAGAAAAGCAAACAAGTCAAACACTATGAAACATATCTAATAACTTTTGAAAGCAATATATATGAAATATATTTACACACACACTAAACTGTGTAAAAGCCTTAAGCACACTCAAGAGGTCTATTAATGTCATGAGCATCAAATATTTACTCATGGATACTATAAACTTATTGGCAAAGAATGATGAACGTGCCATTATACGTATAAAATGTGCTCCTCGTGTCAATATCATTGAAGTGACTAGAACTATCAACGTCTCTTTAATCCCAACTGACCAATCAGGTCGAAGGAAAGGCGGGTGGGCAGCGCCAACAATGTCACTTTAACTGACCAATCAGATCGAAGGAAGGGTGGGCAGCACCATCAATGTCACTTTAATCCCAACTGACCAATCAGATCAAAGGAAGGGCGGTACCAACAGTACAGCTACTCAACATACGTGGAGTTAATTTCATTGGTGTCGGAAAATTAAAGCCTGTTTGACAACCAAGGTCTTGCTTCACACAAGTACTCTGCTACTGTGTGTTGTCATGCTTGGATTAATGCTGATGTTATGATAAAGTGGCTATATCAACAGATGAATAATCATCCAGTCGGGATTGCTGAAGAACATGCCATCCTGCCAGTTCACCTACTCTCCAAACAGAGGCAGGCTGTGTGAGAGCTGATTGGAGGGAGAAAAAATCTTCCTTTCAGTTCCTTATCCTGTAAATACAAATAGGGATTTGACACCATTTGGACGGGCCTTGCTTCAAACTTAATTTTTGGTTGGGGAGAACACTGCGAGGGATCAGTTGGGTGGTGTTACATTCGTGGGTAGATCATTATCGCTGCACCATGGAATGAAAGGCTTTAGCACAGAGGAAGCAGAACAGCGGGTGTGTAGAAACGGGCCAGAGCGTCCGTGTGGTGGCCCAGAAAACACTTCAAGGTTAGACTGTACGTGGTACATTGCTCAGCAGCAGATAAAAGGAGTCCGCGAGTGACTAAAAATGCATTATATTTGTTACACATATGTGCACTGACTTTGTTTTGTCCGGGGAAACTAGGGCATGTGTCTTTAGTTCCTGGCAAGCTTCTCACAGCTGATCATCTATTGCTTTGAAATCAAACGGGTAAATAATTGAATCAAATTACTTTATTGGTTTCCACATGCCTCACATGTCAGTGTAGCCATTAAAATATAGAAATAAAATCAAATATATACTGATCAGAAGTTCCTGAAATACGTACGCTAAGGAGTTAAAATTTAGTTTACTTTCCTCTAAGCACATTAATTCTTCAGTGGTTTCTCATAAAAGTTTTAAAATAAAGATATTTGGAAACATTTTCAACATCTCCTGGAATATTTATTCTCCTTAAGATATTTGCAGACCTGATATTGCATGCAATCAGCGCAGATGACACAAATTACCCTTTCTTCACAGAAAA
The DNA here is from genome assembly GCA_025775045.1 of Hiodon tergisus. NCBI lineage: Eukaryota > Metazoa > Chordata > Actinopteri > Hiodontiformes > Hiodontidae > Hiodon > Hiodon tergisus. The sequence goes on from JAOVYW010008294.1 coordinate 4,572, forward strand.
ATAAGCCATGCATTATAAAAAAAGAGATCAACACGTTGATATTTTTGTTCCAAATGGACGATATTAATTGTTCAAAGGGAGTGATTCGCGGTCCAAAATAAGACAGCACACATGTTTGACAAAATGCATAGTTTAATGGGCAGGAAAAATACAGCTTTACAAATTTGATAGAAGATTTTAAAGGCCTCCTGGGTACACTTTACCCTAAATTATGGCTTTCTGTTGAAAAACGGCTATTTTTATGCCACTGTCTCAGTGTTAAGATAAGCCTATGGTTTAATGCAGCATGAAACACTTTTAAAATGGTGTCTGGACTCCATTGATAAGAAAGCAGTATGTAAATGGAGTTAAAAATCAAGCACTTAGCAGGAGGGGGAGAGAGAGAGAGACACCCCCTCTAAAACTGCTGGAATGATTCACTCCCTGAAACGTACTGTTTTCTAATTGAGTGTTAGTGTAATTAAAAACCTATGACCCATTTTAGCATACATTACATCTTTATGAAAGCTGTAAAATTTCTTCTACAAACATTTCCCCTTTTTTTACAGCTCGAAAAAAAGTATTTTACCTAATGGCCTATTATGGATCCACATTTTTAATTCTACAAGTTTCCAGTTTCAGTGTGTTGACTGACAGATTGGGGAATACACAAACAATTTCAAAATAAAAGTTCCTGGGTCTGTGTAACAGACACTGAGGCCCGGGCATGTGTGAAACAAACATGGCTGACGTACCACCAATGTGACTGCCACCCCCACGCCCCGGTGTTCCTGTCACACCCACCTTGCGAATACGGGCTGTCTCTGTGACATAGTACTGTGACATGTGAGGTCTGTGACATAGGCCTGTGACATGTGAGGTATGTGACATAAACCTGTGACATGTGAGGTATGTGACATAGGCCTGTGACATGTGAGGTCTGTGACATAGGCCTGTGACATGTGAGGTATGTGACATAGGCCTGTGACATGTGAGGTCTGTGACATGTGAGGTATGCCTGTGACATGTGAGGTATGTGACATAGGCCTGTGACATGTGAGGTACGTGACATAGGCCTGTGACATGTGAGGTCTGTGACATAGGCCTGTGACATAGGCCTGTGACATGTGAGGTCTGTGACATGTGAGGTCTGTGACATAGGCCTGTGACATGTGAGGTCTGTGACATGTGAGGTCTGTGACATAGGCCTGTGACATGTGAGGTCTGTGACATGTGAGGTCTGTGACATAGGCCTGTGACATGTGAGGTATGTGTGGAGACAGCTAATCTCCCTCCCTCTCCAACAGTTGGTTGCTTTCCAGATGATTAAAAAGTATCAGATTCCATTTCAAAAGCCATAAGGTGCTTCCATCTGCCTGCCCTCTCCGTGTTCATCGACCCCAGGGGGTGGGGGGGGTCCTGCACCAGATCCCCGGTTGACACCCAAATCTACTGAATGGACAGGGAAGAAAGTAGAAGTATGCCCAGTAAGGTGCTTCCTGGTTAATCACGAAGCCGTCACAATTGTTACGGCACACAAACATGCAGTTTTATAATGGCATCAGGAACAGGACATCCCCCCGCGCCTACCTTTGTAACCCCTCCGCAGTGTTTAGTTTGTGGAAACCTGAAAAATGAGAGGCTCCACAGGGATACTTTTTTGCTTTTGAAGTGCTTCGTGAATGACATTCCTTAAATAAATAATTAACCACAGGGGGTCAAACCGGGTTGCTTCACAGCCAGCGCCTGCACCAGTAACAAGTGGTCGGCTCCTAAAGACATTCCTTTCCATGTCCGACACTTGCTGAGGAAGGACGGTGAGATGCTGAGATTATCCGGTTGTTGTTGAAATGATAACCTAGGGTTATCTCTCCCCCCTAAGAGATGAGCGCTGTGCTAGTCTGCGCTGGGGGAATAGGTGTATCTGCAGCCCCAGGAATGCTGCGGCGTTGAGTCTTAATTGGGTTCTTCAGTGTGTGCGGCTGGTGTCAAACGGGCCGGGCTGAATGAGAGGGGATGAGAGACTGAAGAATGACGGGGACGAGAGAGGTACCGCTGCCTCATCATCTACAATTATTTTTAATTCATGTCGCGGAAGTGAGATGGAGGAAGGCTAATCAGTCCTCTAGGATCTCTCGCAGGGCTGTCTCTCCTCGTACGGGGCCTTCATTTATTTTTTTTACGTGTTATTTATTTATATTTCCCTGCCAGAATAGCGACATCTGCACCCGCTACCCAAGAGGCAGGGGAGCGCGTTCGCAGGGTTTCTTTCACGCGGCGAAATGAAGCACTTCACCATCTCGCTATCAAAACAGCATGTAATTACACTGAAAAGGAAGTCTACGTGGCAGAAAAGAAGTTGATGTTTGTTGCTATCTTTACAGCCCCAGCTGCTCTGGGGATGTTTAACGCAAGTCGTGAATCGTAGCATAACTCTGCCAGCAGCGCCCTGTGCTCGGTACGATGTTTCGACTGACTCCAGCAGAGCCCTAAATGTCTAGAAACAGATTTAAACTAGTTTAAGTGACTGGTGTGGACCAGTGATCGACATGTTTTAAATGCATCTGACTGCTTCTCACTATACCACTGACCTATTTCTGCCAGCAGGATGAATATAACTGATGAGAGATTTCAGATTTTAGCTGTTAAAAAACTAAATTCCCTCAGTACATCACCACCCCAGTTCTCTTATGCGGCTGGCTTCGCCTTGGTTGCATTCCTCCGAGAAGCTGTCGGCAACGTTGGTTGAGGAACGTTCGTTTTTACGTGAATTCTTTCCGCGTGATCTCAGATGGCCAACAATCACAGCAGAGTGACAGAAAGAAGTTTTGACTGGGTCGTATTTTTTACTGCACGCATAAGTCTCAGGCGGCTGTATCCGTCATGTTTAGCCTTGCGTTAAACTGCCTCGTCAGGGCTGCCCTTACAGTGTTTTATTCCCTTCCATTTGTCTCAAATGTTTTCTCAGAAGGACTTTTCAATAAAGAAGTTTTTATCTTCCCTGAATTTATTCCTGAGCCAAGATTGGATCAGATCCAAACTTTGGCATGGCCAGTAAGAGTCAGAAATTTCTGTGAAACACTGGTTTATCATTTGCATTGTGCATTCGTGAACGCTGCCCTTAGATAAAGCGCCTATCAGCCACCGCATACACTGCTCTCCCTTGAATAAGTCTTTCTCTTGTTTGTGTAACACCATATGAGTTGAATTGTGTCTCCTCTGCCTTTGCCTCGCCTCTATAGTTCTGAAGTCTTGTTGGATAGGTGTACGTTCGGTTCAGACAGTTTCTGAGGATCTCCAAAGCAGGTTGAGAAAATTTCCCGTGAAAAACTTTGGCAATTTCCTTCTGTGACCCCACGCTATCCTTCAAGAGATAGTGTTTTGATCTCCTAGGAGTAAAATAGTATTATTTTGGGCCAAATTGCCGGGCTTGATCCCCACCAGGGTGAACTGGCACCCCCAGACTAAATATTGATTCCCTCCTAGTCTGCGCTTGTCCTCTGAAAAAGACCCTGTTTATTTTGAGACTGCTGCACTCGCCAGCAAATCGTCAGTCCGTCACGGTAAAGAACTGAACTGCCACCATCTCTCAAACGGACGGTCATGTCAAAGACCTTTCCTGGAATGGACCAAAACCGCAGGTGTTTAACCACATATGGACTAAGGCGGGTTTTGTTTTTTACATCAGCAAGAGCCTGAGTAGATCGGGAACCCTGAGACGACTTGCATCTCTCCAGTGCTCATGTTGCATGACGGAAACTGACCACCAGAAAATAACTGAAGCCCGTAAAGCGACTCAAGATGATTGAGGACACACAGGTCCAGGGGAAGGAATCCACCATTTCTCTCATGGCGATGGGAGAGTCAAGGGCCCAGCGAGACAGAAGGCTGATCCAACAATCGAGGATTTGCTACTTCTAGGGCAAGAATGACGCCACCATTTTCAATCCTCTGTTCCCAAACAGCATCTTACACCAATAATTAACACTCCAGCATAAACCAGAAGGTACACTATAATAAACACAACAAACTAATGACTTCTACTAAGGATTAAAAAGAGCAGAACGAGTTAGAATTGTTTGTTTTTTTACGTCTCTGATGAGACAAAAATCAAATTATGTGTTGACAATCTAGTGCCTACACGAAGGTATGGTAAGGTTTAGAGTAAATTTTAAAAATTTACTTGGATCACAAAGCTTACAACTGAATTTTCACTGCACTAACTAACCTTCTTAATATAAAACCAATATGGGTCCAACTATTATTTTTTACACAGTAAACAAGACCACATGTTTTCCTGAAATAATAATTCTCCTGAAATAAAACTGTGTAATGTCTCAGACGAGAAGAATCACTGTATGCGAATTCCAGAGCTATTAAAGTACAGCTGAAGTCATACAGCTGAAGTCATACAGCTGAAGTCATACAGCTGAAGTCATACAGCTGAAGTCTTATATTGTGTATAAAATCTGTATTATGTGTCATCGTGAAGAACCAGTGCCCAAAAACCCGGCCTTTAATAACACAATGCTAACTCTTTTTGCCTGGAATAGGTACACAGCACTTCACACACATGAATATTGATACAGTCTGTGGTGCCTTTGCGCTAAAGTAGTTCTCCATGGTGATGTAACTATGTCACGAGCCCTGAAGTTTGAATGGGCTTCCATTTCATTTCCATGTTGGGTAGATGGAATATAACCTTCTGAATCTTCTCAGCTGAGCTCAATGAAAGCCCATTGTAGTCAGCACAATTGCGTGAGTAAAATGCAATGCCCTATTGGCCTTTCCACTCACAGAATAGGAACAAGCACAGCGTGTGCAGACAATGGAAGTAGATCAGAGTAAAACAGACCAGACCCGAATAGCGCTTTTTAATCATTAATAATTAACATCTAGAAGAAAGGTTGAAATTGGAGTGCTGCGTGCTTCCAAACACGCACAAAAGGAGTAAATACCTGGCAATCGTAACCATTTTGAGATGCTATGCTAATTCTAATGGATGCCACCAAACACCACTACAGTAACATCTCCATTTGTGTTTTAATGGCCATTTTCAACTGATGACAACCACTGTTACAAGCAGAATTCCCCCCTCATGATAACACACTTAGAATAAACTTTTGAAATATCTTAAATTACACTATCAAATTGATGGGTGAAATTATCTCACATTGATGAATCATTCTCAATAACCTGAATCCCTCCTTAGAAGAATTTGTATGCGTTCCCTTCTCAACAGGCCATTGCCAGAAATACAACAGCAATTCATTCCTAATAAGTGGTAGTCATTGCCTATCTGCTTTCCATTGTTACAGATCGTAGGACGGCCGGAAATTGTAACCGGGGAGGAAAGACACATTAATGACGCTCGTCTTCTACTTTAGCTCCTGCAGTGTTCATCAATAATTTCCTTCTTTCTCTATGACATCACTGCTGATGTTCAGCAATTTCAAATATTTTATTATGAATTTAAAAGATGGTATGCATTGAAAACACTATGGTCTAAAAAATATTGCAGTGTAAATAAAGTACTAGAGTATAATAAACAATGGTAATGCAGTGTGAATAAAGTACTACAGTATAATAACTAAAGCAGTGTGAATAAAGTACTACAGGATAACAACTAATGCAGTGTGATTAAAGTACTACAGTATAATAACTAATGCAGTGTGAATACTGTACTACAGTATAATAAACAATGGTAATACAGTGTGA
>JAOVYW010008295.1:0-16892 GCA_025775045.1 Hiodon tergisus
GAGACGTTCTCCCCGGAGGCTTGGTAAGAAATCTGTCCAAAATTGGACCCCCCCCCCCCCCCCATTATTGATGTCTCCTTTTTTAGATAGGTCTAGCACCGGGAAATAAAGAAGCACTTCTTTTATTTTATTTAGTTTTTAAACCAGATTTCTCATTATACGTGTGGAATTATACGTGTAAAATGTATAGAATTTGTAAAAATAAAAAAAGTAACAATTTTCATTTTATTTTTAACCGTCGCTGTGGATTTTTAAAAAAAAGTAATCTGTTACACATGCGTTTTCGCTAACTGAAAAAAAATGTTTTGCAAATGAGTTGCAATCGTATTTACATACTTGCTCAATATGTGAGACGAGATTAATGGACACATGCTGTTCGATGTCACTGGAATCATAATATTAACATGGCACGGGCAGTATATTGCGTTGGTTGGAAGAGTTTTTGTTTTGTGGACACACACGGAAAGGAAAAGAGCTCTATTCAGGAGTAGGTGTTCCGTATTGCCTGCGAGCTCATGTAACACCTGGAAGGATTCGTTGGAACTGGAAGCAGACCTTGACACTGCCTCAAAAGAAACCCTTTGTTTTTCTTAGGCACTGACCTTCATGTTATGATACTGTAATCGTCTCACTATAATGAAAACTTTTGTGCGTCTCATTACCACATTCCATTCTCCCACTGCACCAAAATCCTCAGACCCTCTTAATTGGCACGTTTATTATCTTTGAGTAAACACTTGCACTTTTATATAAATTAGAGCTTTATTAACCTGTTAGTCAGATCAGGCTTAGCTCCACTAGGGTTGCATGTGGTTGCTGCTCAAGTGATTCCCTGAAGCGCTCATGGTGCACTTAATAAGCTTTTCATTTCAGTGACATTGCTAATCAAGGTTTCGTCTTTGTCATTTTCAGCGTAATGAAGAAAATAGCATTTTTCATGGCTGGCTAGCTTGCGGTCAGCTTTTTACAAGATGTTATTACAACAGTAGGCAACCTAAGATGGTAACTCAAGTCCCAAATGGCTGTGGTCTGGGGGAAAAAGTCACTCTCAACTGGGGGAAAAAGGAATGTTTTTTTTCTTTCTTTTTATAGCTTTTGTTGTTAAACTTTATTGATTGTTGTTATTGTCAGAAAATGTTTTGTGTGGGAAATTAAAATATTAATGGAGATAATGAAGAGGAATTGATTCATATTTAGCTATTTACTGATTGGTTGTAGGTGCTGGGAGGGGAATCTGCTATGTATAGGATTGACAAAGAGTCACGTTTGACTGGGTTTTTACTGTTGGGTGACTCTGGTTTCTGAAAAAAGGCACATAACTTTCCTTGCTGTTTAAATATAGGGAATGACTGGAATTCTAACCTTGGCTCGAGTATTTATGCTTCAAATTGCCGAAATATACAAACCAAAGAAGTAGAGGCGTTGAAGTTTAACTGGAGGTGAACTAGAGTGAGTCTATTCCGGGTTATAAGCAGAAACAGCTGACAGGACAAAGCTCTGGCCCTTCCTGATTCTGAAGCACGATGCCGGGGAGTTTCGAACTCCTCGATGAACTGACACACATTGCTTCTGAGTCCGTCCATGCCCCGTCTCGAGCTGTTTAACCCGAGGCTGTTAATTCTCAGCTCTCAGCCCGTGTGTTGCCACTAATAAACATCGCAGTAGTTGTGAGATGAAAAGGGAGTGTTGAGCTCTCAGATTCCCCTTTGCCTAGCAGCTAGCCAGTGGCTACAGTGGCTTTACTGCTATATTAGATACATTAAACTAACCCTGTGTCATTAGCCATCAGCACATTCTCTGGAGACGTAATGGAGATCAGATTAACTTTTATGTTGTTTTTTCCTATCAGGGCATTTTAAGTTAATTAAATTTAATGTCAGTGTTGTGCATTTCTTTCTGGCTTTGCCAAGTTCGATGCTAAGTTGTATGTTAATCTAGATTTTTGTGTTTTCACTACATATTATTTCATTTTATTCTCGCACATTCCCATGAACATGTCTCAATTCCTTTAAGATGACGTATTATTAACCGGCTCTTAAACGTGCAGCCACTGTTTGATTACTTGCGATAAGACTAGCTTCTCGAATGGCACCTAACTGTGAACACTTGCTCGGAGATGGTGCGGACAAGGTTGCATTCATGAAGGCATTCCTTTAAGCCAATGTGATGAATTGCTACATCTGCGATTTTCATCCCGACTACCAGGGAGACCAATGAGACAGCGCCTAACACAACTGCACCTGCTGTTGTCCTTGTAAGAGCGTCTCCGCGGAGTGGTATCACTTGGCTGATTCTGACAAAGACGGGCGCCACAGTCTGCGGCCAGGTCACGCATGCAGCTCATCAGAATTCCCCGTTAAAATCGCTCTCGAGAAATGTCATTCTGAACAGAGATTTTAAAGACAGATGTCTTCCCTGGCATTTTTTCCATCTGGGCTTCATTGTAAGGCTTTGCCTTTATTACGAGATAATGAATGTATTTGAAGTGTCCTGTTGGAATGAAATAGCTTCCTTAGGAATGTGTTGTCGACAATCTTAAGGGTAACTGGTAAACGTGTTGCTACAGTTGCTTATAAGAAACATAGTGTGTTGTATGTTTGATCAATTGAAAATACTTGATCAGAGAACCAATATGATAGCAATGATAACTAGGAAAGGACTAGCTTGTTGACCTCATAACATAAAAATGAGCTGAGAAGGTTGAGGTTCTATTAATGTAAGCGTAGTTAACTTCCCAATTCCGAATCTAAACTAATAAAAAAAATTACCAGGATGTCATAGTGTGTGTTTTTGTACATATTGTGCATTTTTGCCACTGTTGAGCAGCTGCAAGGGTACCCTTGCAGGCAAAATGTTGCAGAAATCAGCAGAGGTCCTCACTATTAAATTAAAAGTGGTCTGTCGAACATACCTACAGCTGGTTAAGCATCTTTGTAGTTACAAAGATAGCCAATGAAAAAAGTAGTAAACTAAGACTTGCTAATTGCTAAACCGTTAAGACACTGTGCGAGGGTCGTGCATTTGAACTATATTTTTAAGTTACAGTACGCTTGAGCGTCTTTACTTCTTAAAAATGTAATTGGTGGAAGTGTTAGGCAGTTTCTCCATGTCTGTGTTATCCGTGGTTGTTGTACACACACAAAACAGTGCTCTGAAAATTGTTCTGTCCTGTCATGTCATGTCATAGCTAGATGGCGATTTTAACGGGGAATCCAAACAGCCGCACGGACGTAAAAAATTAAAGTTTATCTCAGCCTTTAGACGGCTTCGTGTGTGTATCCTTGCCATGTGACCTGTCTGTCAAAGGCAATGTGAACAATGTGTTTTCTGTAATGGATTTCAGGGCAACCAGATGTTCACAAGTGCATGCTACCCCTTTGTAGTGCTCACGATGCTGTTAGGGTGAGAGATTCAAGCAAAGCAAATGGTGATTCGGTTTAGCATTCCTTAAAAAAATTTTTTTATTTTTTTTATAAATACATTTTCAAATTATAAATATAATAAATTTAATCAAATGGAATGATTTTTTTATATTATTAAGGATTCTATTAACTGTTAGAAATGCAAGCCATTTGAAAGACTTTCTTTCAATCCCTCTTGCCTGGTGAAACAGACATTGTATAGAGACCTATTTAGCTCACAGTTTTAACCACGACATTAACATAAATTATTTTTTTCTTTTTCTTTATGTGAGAGATAAAATGGATGTGGAAAACGTGTTTGTGGGGTACCATTAACGACCCCCACACTTCTCCGCATTGTCTGGAGAGAAGTGAGAAGCCTGACGTGATGCACCTCTATTGATTAAGCCTTAGGTTGAGCCTTTCTGCTGTTCCTTTGTTGCTTTTCCGGGGTTTTGCAGTGTTTAATTCAACTTTCACTTTCCAAATTTACATCAAAATGCAATGGATGCTCGTGTAACATCGATCGAATATTGCATCCAACCAGCAGCTCTTCTGAACATTTTTTTTAAAAAAGCTTTGATTTTTGTTTCGCGATAATTGCATTCTTTAAGTATTTATTATCACAAAAAACACAGAAAAGTGAGGTTGAAATGTGAATGTGCATAAGTGGGTTTGCGTGTGTGTGAATACACAATAAATGTGTTCATGAGATCAAATTGTGAATCACAACTTGCCAAAGCAGAAAAGGCTGTCGGCAAAATAACAGAAAGAAGTAAAAACCCAGAGACACAATTTACACACCCAATTTTTTTTTTTTTTTTTAAAACAGTTCCCCCCCCCCCCCCCCCCTCATCAGGGTTTGGGGGCCCAGTTCTGGTTTTATTATAGAGAAATACAAAGGCTTTCATCAGCCACCACCTTGAGCTGATTACTGGTTAGCCTGGACAGATCTGACAGGTTACTTCTACCGCACCTATTAATATTAGAAATAAGTCAGGCAAGCCTGCAGATAGCCAAGGAGCCACTCGTCCCAAAAAAAGAGAAGAAACAGCATTCAAAGTGTTTAATAGCGCCTTTGTTGTTCCCGGTGACTGGTTGCCTAGATCTGGTGCTTTTTTTCCACAAAATACCCTCATATCAGGTAACCTTTAGAGAAGAAGTTAGAGTTTGGGAGACAGCGGAAACTCTTCACCGTGCGTTTGATTGCATTATCAGATAGAGATTGACGTTTCAGCTTGAAACTTGATCAGTTTGAGTGGACCAGTAATATTGCTGCAGATTTCCATTTTTTTTAGATTAAGTTTCTCAAAGTTTCTTTTAATTTTCAGCCACTTCATCTATCATAAATTAGATGGCATTCGTGAAATGTTCAATGTATGGAATATTTTTGTACAGCAGAAATACGTACAGGAGGGAACAGGCGCTCTTCAGTTGCATTGCTGAGAATGTTGCCTGAATACATCCAGTTTTCTCAAGTCACATAACCGGGTTATCTGAAATATTCTTTTTAATCTTATTTGTTTCATGGTACCTAGAGAGGGTATTAGCTGCAGCAATTAAACTCCAGTGGACTATCGTTCATGAGAGAAAGACATGGAAATCTTTACACCCCGCTGGCTTTAAGCACCACATGAAAGGTATGAGCTGAGCTAAAAAAAATTATATCTTCATTGCACAAATTAACTGTTTTGAATTTTATTTGGTGCATAAATCTTGTGTATTTGAATTGCTGGCATTGACATGATTATTTTATTACATTTTATTTAGATGACTTGGTATTTAGTGACAAATTCTGAGAACCCCCATTCTCTTATGTGTCCGGTCTCAATTTTGATAGATCCTTGAAAAAAATATTCATGATTTGTTTGCTTTTGTTTGGTTTTTAAAAATAAAGACCAAAGACTGTTGACTATGAGATGGTCTTTGGTTTTTTTATATATATAAAAAAAATCTAACAAAGAGTTTTTTAACTGTGTATAGTAACTGGTTTATATATATCGTGTAGAAGTTAAGATTGTCATTAGAATCAGTATTAAACTGACAAACAATCCATTTTGAATGCCAAGTCATAACTTGCTGCCTTCATACTGTACTGTTATGTACCGCGAGATAACAGTAGCATATCTTTCATTATGTATAATTTGTGTTTTGTACAGGTAGTCATTAGGTTTAATTAAGCATCACTTTATCCCAGCACATTTATTCTTTTCTATAATATATTGTGGGTAGAGGCTGAAGCAATCACACTTGTGTGGATTTGGGAGTGAAGAGAGAAAGAGAGAGAGTGTCATGTCTCTTGTCGATGAGCCTAGCCCCTGGACTCCAGGCCTGGGTTTACGATAAAACAGACTTCATTTGTGTTTTCTTGTGATGGTGTCAGTTTTGGGATTTTTTGATTGCTTTTCACCATTCCCGCCAGACTGAACTGATCCAGAGTGTGAGTGAGAGCTGTAATTATATTATTTTCACATCAAATTTATTCAATTTTTCTGCTGGGCTTGGACTCTCTCAGTGTGTGTATATTTTATGCATTTGTTATGTTGCTTAGTAGTGAAATGGACCAATCAATAATTATCTGAAACAATAATAGGTTATAAATAATTTTTATTTTTTTGCGTAGGCATTAAAATTTAAATGTAGTTTAACATATTGTGAAGGAATCATTTAATCTTTGTTCTTCTGCTTCAAGGTTTTTATTTTTATTTATTCGAATAAAAAAAGTCATGCTATTGACTACCACTGTTGGTTTGCTGAGAATTTGTATTTTGTGTTTACTTTGCTTTTTGGTCATGCAGTGCGGCACCATTTGTTTTTAATATATTTTTCATTTGTCGCCTGTAATAATGTTAGCATATGTACTAAGTCAAGACATGTTGGGTGAAAGCACCATTAAAGCCTCAAATTGGTGACACTCTGAAAGGAATATTTTAGTGCTATCAGTACACTGAGATTACATTTTCAAATTAAATTTACAATAATCCAGTTTACTTCCACTGAAACATCGGAATTCTTTTTTTTACCACACGTGTTAAACCACATTTTTTAACCTTTACACGTTCGTTCTATATAAAATCCGTTGTGACGTTCACATAATTTAAAAACGAGACATTTTAACCTTTTGACCGAGCAAAAATGCTCCTTAAATTAAACGGCAAATTAGTTCACGGTTAAGTCAGTTTATGTTAATAATTTTTGAGAGTTAAAAAATTTGCCTTGCAAAATAAGGTTTAATATGTTGGGTAGAAAGCATTTTTAATGAACGTCCTGGCAACTTTCACGTACTTAGCTAATCATGTAAATCTCAATGTAAAATTTTTTTTTTGGCCTGTAAAATTACCTGATGATCTTGGTAGTCTCATCATTACATTGATTTTCTCAGAATCCTCATGGGTTTGTTCTACAGATTTTATTGGTAACCACCCCGGCACTATAGGCTTTTCGCCAGCCATTTGCTTTTGCTGCCAATATTAATTAATTTAAATGATAGCATATATATGCAGAATTGCAGTATTCCTTTTAAAGAAAAGTAATTAAAAAACGTTAAAATAGGTAATTACTTATGTCTCCGAATTCAATTATCATTATTTGTTTTTCATGGTTGTGCATCTGTTTTCAGCTATGCAATTTGAAATTTAACTAACCAACTCTCTTCAATTTCTTGAATTCTGGGCGAAGCTCTGAGGTCAAGCAACATTCACAAAAACGAAATCCTTTTATGTTGTCATCATCCTCCTCCTCCTCCTCCTCCTCCTTCCTTTCAGTGCCAATCTTTTGTTTATTTCCAGTCATGGAGTTGTCCCTTAATAGAAGCTCTGGTTCATCCTCCATTCTTCATTTAGAGGCAGAAACACAAGCCTTTTCAAAAAGACGCATAAGTGCGATATCACATCCGACTCTTTTATTCTTGGATACTGTAATTGTAAACATTTATGCATATTACATGTATTAAGTCTGCATATGTTTTAATCCTTTAAACCCACTCTTGCTATAATAGTAAAAAGTTTGATAGTTCTATGAATTCTTAATTGCAAAAGGGACTGACTTGTTGTTTGTTCTAAATGGCCAAAATACCATTGGACACCAAAAGTTGTTTTCTTAAGAATGGAAGTTGGCTGAGATTTCAAAGCTGAGGCACAGAAATTAAGAAAAGAAAAAAAAAAGCATAATGTTGCATTATATTATAAATTGCCTCGGGTAACTAGTTTCACACAGTGTTTATATAAAAAACAAGGGACTTCACTTAAATATGTACAGGAATGCTTAGTTACAGTCCCAAGAATGTCAACATATCTATTTAAATAAATATAAAAGTCAACATTGATTTTGATTTACTTCATGATACATGCAATCTTTGTCCATTTGAAATTTGCCTAAAATAATTGATTTTACAAATCATTCTGATTTTTTTTTCTGATGTGCTCTGGCCTTGAAGAATTCGAAGGGTTTTTATTTACTTAAAAGACTGTTACAATGCTTGTAGGTATGTCACTATAGTAACGATGCACTACACGCAGATAATGGTTTTTTTTTTTTTTTTTTTTGTAGTATTGCGATTTAATTTTTTTCTTTCTTAAACGCCAGCAGGGTGGGGCAAAACAGGAGTAAATTAAACAAAGAATGAAATGGTAGAATGTTGGATACTAAAAAGCTTGGCGGCTAGCTACTGCAAATAAACTAATAAAAAAATGAACTAATGTGGTATATTATAGAATTTGGTTTAATATTAGGCCTATGTACTTCATGAAGAAATATTGACAGTTCAACTAAAGTTTAATTAATAATTATGAATACAGTGCAGTGCAACTTACAAGTATTGTGCGAAAACAGTAAATAAATAAATAAATAAAGGGCAGATATAAAACTGCTTAACACAATTCTATTTTAGGAACAAGCAATTGCTCCTTGTATTTTGTACACAAACAACCGGTTACTGAGTATAAATAGCTAACAGAAGTATCTAGCAATCATTGTGTTTTTTCTGTTTGTCATAAAAACATAAATAGAAGCAGAGAAACACATTAACATTTGAAGTGCCATTTAAGGTGCACCTCACAAGAGACGGTTCATTTGCATCCATATAGCGTTCATTTGCAAGTAAATGCAGCCCCAAGTCCCCAAGCTACATGGCTCTTTCAGAATTTCCCCCGTTTTGAAAGTGAAATCTGATGTCTGATGGTCAGATACAGGGAGGCCCTGTGGTGTATTTCGGCTGGCCCGAATGCCCAATGGGAGAGCTGAGAGTATTAATATTAAAATGGATTGTTTCCGAGAAGAATTAAAATCGATAATGTAGGATTGATAATAGATCATTGATAAGATAAGTATTATATATATTATTATTATTATTATTATATATTGAACAATGAGGGAAATGTATTGTTAAGATTCAGCTTAGCTGTGTCCAAAACCCAAAGTTTTGATTTGTTCCCAACCTTACTGAGCTTATGTGCCATTGAGGGGCTGATGATGTACGGAATGTGGAAATGACAAGCTTGTGTATCGGAGAACATTGGAGAGGACAGAGAAGGCCAGCTGCAAGGTCAATGAGATGGAGAGTTGTAATGTATCCCTTTACTAGAAATTTTTTAGGATGGGTTTGTGTTTTGGAAATTTAGGCGTCAACAACTATGCAGCGTGACATTAACTTGATGCATACAGTACAGCAATTATCTGCAGCACTGCAGGCCTTGCTGCCAAATGTTACATTGCTACGGCTAATTTAAACTTAATATTTACTTTTGATAGATTGTATGTTTGACTCCAGAAACTTTTTTCCTTTAGCCTGTAATGAGTGTCAGGTGCGAAACCTAAGGAAAAATACATTCTAAAACGGCTTAAAAAAAAGGCTTAATGTAATCGGCAACCCACTGCAAGTGGTATAAATTCCGTTGAGGTCAACAACCTTCACGTTTGGTGTTTTTTTTTTTTTTTAAATGCATATGTATTTCAGTTTGAGTCTGATTGGCCCAGACACAGTGTGAAATGTTTGCGTAGGCAGAATTTTATGCGTTTGGTGCATGCTAAACCAGTGTTCTCTTTTTTAATATAAAGGTCATGAATTACAACCCCCTTCTACCCCACAACCCCATGTAGAGGACTTCAAATTCCTTTGTTCATGGAGAATTTAACATAAAATAACGATGACATTACTTTTTTTAGTTTTTCCCAGTTTATTGGTTTGTGGACTGTTTGTTGTTAACTGCCACTAGTATGCTAGCTATCTATTTCGCTCAGTTGTAAGAATGAAACTGGAAAACACGGTCTATTCCATTCAGTAAACTGACAAAAAAATACATCGATATACTTTAACAGTTTGTCTCAGCAAAATTCAATACTGTCATATTTACAGATATAAAGTTACTGACAAGCCGCTAATCTCGGGGGGGAAACACGCTAATTAGTGGGTTTTGATTTGTTGCCAGTCATAGTTTAATTTCAAGTTTTTAATGTGTGTGAACTATACAAATTTTAGCTGGGGTGAGGCCTATCATGCAGATGCTTTACAAGATTTAAGTAAAAATTTACAAAATTTGCGTTTTCAACAGTATTTTCTATGTTTCTATTAAAATAATGAAGAAAGAGCACGCCCGGATGTTTGCTAATGATGTCATAACAGCGGAAATCATTGTAAACTGACTAAACCAAAAGTCAAAATACATTAAAGAAAACAATTTATTATAATCAGTAGATCCTGTGTCTGTTTAAGGGGGGTGGGGGTGTGGGCAGTCTCCAACAGAGAAGGGAGACCATATTATGTTTAATGAGGGGAATGGAAGAGTCAGGCAGACTGCCTTAGTCTTAGCCTTTGGTGTGTTAAACGATCAGCGTGTTAACACTCTCAGCGTGATACAAGGATATCAAAGTTTGTAACTGTTATAATTGATTACCAGAACACCCATCTCTGAACCAAGGATTTTTTTTTTAAGCGTTGGCTAATCTGCTTATTTTGTCGTTGTGTGAAGATATCTTTGTCTGTGGGGGTGGGAATTAATTGCACTGTTAACTAGTTGGTTACACATGGTTACAGAACAACCTGGGTTGTAAAGGCGGTTGGTAGATATTGAGCGTCTTCTTTTAATTGGATTTGCATCGTTCTGTGTACGCACATGGTGAATGGTCTTGACGCACAACGGAGCAAGCCTGACAACCCCTGACAGTTTGTAATGCTCATCAAACAAAGGTGTGAGGGTAAAGCAAGCGTGTTTGCCCTGCGTCTGCAGAGTTTTTAACCTTCGCAGAACAAACCATGGCATTCCCAGTGTTATTTAACTGTACGTAGACCGATGAAACTTTCTCTTTCACGTTATGCGATACCTTTTTTAAGGGAAAGAGTGAGCCGGCCAATTCTTTATTCAAAGACATGCTATTGTGCAAATATTCCCCTGCACTAATGTATTTCTTCGGCAGCTGTGACTGTGTAGAGACGGGCACTTTTCTTTTTTTTTAGAGCCAGTGTTTTATTATACCATACTTCATTCAATTATAACTCTGTTATCGTGTTATAAACGCTTCTGATACCAGAAGTCAGTGAGTCAGAAGGTCATTTCGAGTCACTGTTTTCCTGCAGGTTTGTATGTTAATGTGAGGGCTCGTTATATTCTCTGGACATTGAACCTGATAGAGGCAGTTCTTTTGGCTGAAGTGATTATTTTGGCTTGGTAGACAATTGAAATTTACTTCTGATGTTATTCTCGTTAAAACTACGACGCCCGTTTCAGTTGGGTCACTTCAAAGGCGATGCAGCAGTGCTGCAGAAATACAGAGCAGAAAATACAGAACTTTATGCGGTTTTTTTTGCTTTTTTTCCTCAGTAAATTTGAAATCTGTAGAATGCCTAGTGTCTGTGGAAAATGGACAAGAGCTGAATGGCTGCACTGAAGAAATCATTATTTTAGTTTTGTTGGTGTAATATCTTAATTCAGTGTAGGATGAATATTAGGAAGTATGTTAGTAACTTTATGGCTGGATTTTTCTCAAGCGTTTTCTCTCTGGCTAACCTTCAATGCAGAAGTTAAAGTTGCTTGAGTTAAAAGTAAGAAACGGGGGGGCAAATAATAACATGATTGTGTTTAATAGTGTGACTTGTTGCCTGAGTAATGGTGCTTTCCCATGTGCCTGTGCTAATGGCACTCAGGAGGAAAGTGTGGGTGCAGCCAACAGTGTAAACATGGAGACAAAGAGCAGGGTTGGGTGAAAATCGCGCGCCTGTGCACACAGGTAAGAATAACACCTCACTGCTGAACTCCAGCCGGTCGTGTCGTACCTGCCCGGCGCGGGCTCAAGGGCAGTCGGGGAGGGAGCCGGGGCCCGGCGAGTGCGGATGGCATGAGATGGCGGCAGTGTAGGCGGTGAAGGTGATGTGGGAATCCGCTCATTCAGAGAGGTTTATCGTGCGGTTCAACCCTTTCCCTTTGTTGTTTGTGAGCTACTGACATCACTGCAGTCTTGTAATGGCTTGAGCTTCTGCATCAAGGTTTTGTGTGTGTGTGGTGTGTGAAAAACAGTTGTTCGTAAAAAAAAAAGGAATAATAGTAAAAGAGACTGAGGAATTCCTAAAAACATTCATGATTTTCCCTTTTTCATTGTCTTCCAGGTAAGAAGAACCAATATGAAGATTAATTGTCAATGAGGTTGCCAGGCTGGGTCTTTTTAAACTGCGGTCCTTATCAAGCTCCGGAGACATCCAAGCAGAACAAGATGGCTGACTCCTTTCTGAGACGTGCAACTTTCTACTGGCTTATGCTTTGGGTTGCGCATTTACAGTGCTCCAATGGTAAGTAATTCTCCAGGCGTTGGGTCATTCTTCCAGAATGAGTCACGTGGCGCAGATATGGGACAAACTGCATGTGTGTGTGTTGAGCTGACTGTTATTTAGGTTTTATTCGGCGTCCCAAAACCAGATCATGTTCATTTTAAGATTTAGGCGCCGACGCAAAGCATTATACAATATTACTATGGCCCAATGCTTGGCCTGAGGGTTGACTGGTTTAAAGTTAACACGCCGGTCGAGGAATTGGTTGCTGATTTTTTCCCCCCCATACCATTAAGTCTGAGGTGGCTTTTACTAGAGCCGTTCATTCATCACATGTAGCCTATTCTATAAATGTAAACACAGTTACACACACACACACACACACACACACACACATATACACATACACATGTGCATCTATAAACCGGCTGTTGGCCTTAGCCGGAAGCTTTCTACGGCCGTGACCCAGCTTTGCTTATCAACAAGCCTGGACCCGTAGTCTCAACCAGAAGTTTATTTATTTGTATATGTTTTTTTGCCTATTATTCCAAGTTATTTGGAGACAGTCATTCCTATACAAGCTGAACTCTAGGTAGTTAGATTTCACCAATGGAAATGATGGTTTCAGGAACAGCCCAAGCGGTAACTCTGACCAAGCCCACCAAAAATGTGCTTAGGTACATCAGTGGAACTGCAGCTGTTGTGGTAATATTAACCCCATTTTTTCATTTGCTCAGACGCAAAATACGTCTTTATCTCATTTTTACCCAGTGTATCGTTATGTATTTCTGTGCACTTTAAAGTATTCAGGCATCATTTGTTATTTTACCCATATGGTTATCAAATAATATTTAACAAAACCAAGTGGCTGCATAAATTCTATACTGACCAAAGTGGATATGAAACGTGCCATAGGCATGCATGTAATTGACTTTTAAGAGTAATCAAATAGAAAATATGTTTTATTCTCAAAAACATTTTTGCAAAGGGAAATTAGCTTTTCTATTTATGCCATCCCTTTTCCAAAACCACTTATCCAAGTCTGGGTCAAAGGGCATGAGACGGGGAACACCCAGGAGGGGTTGGGAACACACAGACTCAGACAACTCCTACACTGGGCCAGTTTTGCAGTGGCCAATACCCCTTTCTATTTAATCTAACTAAAACACAAGTATTTTTGATAATACATTTAATAATGTCAAATATGGTCTTTATTGTAGCAAGATTTTTTCCCTTAATTGTCATAACAAATCAATGACCATGTCCATAGCAATTGAAGTGTACACGGTTCCCTGACACATGGAACGTATTTTGTGTCCCAGCTGTATATGAATCCTGTTCACTCACAAAGAGAGTGGTTGATGGATCTCCAAATAAAACGCTTTCTTTTGGCACTGATGTTTTATAAAACGAAAAATTGCCAGACATTACATCACCCTTAAAGACTGTAAAGCAAAGTCTATTCAAATTGCATGTAGTAGACGGAATCAGGGACCATTATAGACCTTCATTAGGCAATGAATGGGATTCGTATTCAGGGTGCTGTGTGAGTGGGCCGTGTCAGTTTTAGTTTGACCAAATTTAGCCTTAAACAAGGCATTTTTGTTTGCCATAGGGTACTGTTTTGAGCTGTGTGTAGTTGGTGTATCATCTAGCCATGAATTCAAAGTTCCCCTTGATAAAAATATACTTTAAAATAATTAGACATAAATGCTGCAATACATCCTAATAAAAAATATTGATTATGAATAATGAAAAGCATTACTATCAGGTGTTACTCAGAAAGATCTCAGTTAACGCTTAAATTAAATAAATTAAAAAAGGTATAGATAGCCAAATATCTGGTATACATGCGCACATTGTTTCAATCATTTTTTAAACAAAGGGAAATAAGATTATAAAAATAGATTATTGCAAGATAACTATATGAATGTTGATTTTGAGTATAAGTAGATAAAAAAAGAGGCATTTTAGACTGAAGCCTGATATTGGTAGTTTGAACAGAGCTGACAGGCGTCTGGTGATATCTGGTGATCCATTGTGTAAAAAAACACCAGAGAGGTCAGCGAGGACGATTATGTGTGCAATTACGGCTGCAGAGGCTACATGGTGGCTGTCAATCACCGAAAGGGTATCTCTCTCTGTGGAGTTACCAGCTCGGAAGTCAGGCATTATATTTGTTCAGAGAGAGAAGGAGAAGAAAAAAAAACCTACTTGTAGTCGGCGCGAATGCTTTTTCTGAAGAAAGAGAGGCAAAAATATTCTGCCTCAAAATGACTTCTCTTTTTTAATGAAATTAGGGTGTGCAAACCCATATTTCAAGCAGACGGTAACTGATGACGCTCCCTTTTTCTACTTCAATCAATCAAGTCAGTCTAGTCGAAGAGTCTCCCTCTGTCTTCATTCACTTGAAAGCTACACTAAGTTAGGAGTAGGCAACATCAAAGACTAACTATTATTATGCACAATTTCTATTAAGTTGTTTGTTTTAAGTGCCATTGTTGCACAATCCATGCATTTCAACTCTAAGTAGAAACTGTAATTGCTACTTTGAAACAATGAAAGTTGGATTTCTGGATTCCTAGTAAGCGCAGCATTAAAAAGGCTCAATTGCTCCATAACCACAGTCATGAACTGGCTGCCATTTATGCAGTAACTTTTGCAAGCTGTAACGCTTTAATTACACCCCCAGTATATGTTTTCTTTGATTTTTAAAGGTTTCTTTTTCTTTTTTTTGTGTGTGTGTGTGTGTGTGTGTGCCCGACCATAACATTTTCTGAGAGACAAACAAGGGTGTTTTCTCCAGGGCCACTCTCTCTGAGGACTTTTAAGTCTGCCAAAACAGCTACAGCGCTTATGATCACATTAGTTTCTAAGAGAAGAGGTAGTCGTTTTGAACACCGTTGCCTCTAAGGACTGGGCTAATCTTGAGTGGTTTCATTAGTCAGTAAATTGTGATCTGCAAGGAAAATTGCTTCTATGCAGTCTTTGCACCTGGTGTCATTTGATGTGGATATACGTTTACCTGCGCAGACAAGCTCGCTCGAGTTCAGAAAGTTTTCTAATAATAGCTTAAAAGCCTTTGATTACAACATGCAAATATGTCACGCTACGTAAATGTTTTATTTAATTTCCTGCATAGTCGCTAAATCTTTTGTTGAAAGATATTAAATATAATCCAGTATCGCATAGGCAAAAATATCATTTTTTTCACACTAAAACTTTAATATTTACCTTAATATTGAATTTGCTTTTAAAAATCTAGGAATGCTCAATTCCATGATCAAATTGGAGGGAGTGTTTGACATATAGGAGAGACAAATCATTTAATTTATTCACCGCCTATTAGACACTGTCTGCTGAGTTTCGTCCCCCCCCTCGACTCGTTTTTTTGGGCAGACTACAATCGTCACGCATAGCCCAATGCGGTGAGGACAGGCTGGGAGGGCTCCGCGCGCTACTCCCATCTCTCGTCAAATGCCATTCCTGAAAGATAAGGAGATATGAGGATAATGAAGTGAAAACACGCAGCTGCAAGGTGTGACCGTAACCCGGGGCTCCCACCCTGCTGGCTTGCTTTAATCATTGTTATGATTTATGAAAAAAAGGAGGGATTTGGGTGGATTAAAGCTCATCACAGCCAGCTCCCGCTTTGTCTGCACACGGTTTGCACGACTGCGATGCACGAGGAGCGTGAATAGTGAATGGCGTGAAAGTTCCCTTGAAATATTTGCACCTTGACAACGTCCCATGGTGGGGGGAAAGTGAATCCTGACTCAGTAAGAAGAATTTTAATTTGAGAAGCATTGACAGTTTGGGAATCCATCTCTGGCATGTGAGTGTCATATTTTAAAATGGGATTTCTGCAGTTCTTTAGTGAGCAGCCACCTCACTGTTTAATGTAAAGATCTTTAAAAACACATGACCATTTGAAATGTATGGTCGGGTGTGGGCTTTCGTGTGAAAGCCTGAACTTGCCATACTGCCTAAGGCACGTGCTGACACGATTCTCTGTGCTACACTTGACTAACTTGTTTGCTGTCTCCTACTTTATTATAAAATCATAACCGGCATCTTTATGGACGTTTTTCTTTAATTCAGTACCTTGAGATGTAGTTATATATTACGGGTGTTAGAATTGGCTTAAATGAACCAATATAATTCAGAACAAAGGAGCAGCTCGATTATGATGTGACCTGACGTTTGGTTTGATTTGATTTGATTACACTCCCACTCTGACTAATCAAACACTGGAGTCAGCGGCCGTGGAACGAACTGCTGGATTTTGCAGTTTACAGAAACGAAAATTTTGTTTGCGTTTTAATGGCTCCATGGCAACAAAGTTGGCCATGGTTATGGCCACTGTCCATAAGAAAACAATTATCATGCCTACAGTGAATACCGACAATCATATTAGACAGTCTGACGTCTCCTTGCCATGAACTGTAGCTCTCAACTTTATGATATTGTCAACTTTATGAAACAGTAGCTATGGCATGTTTTTTTTTGTTATAATATGTGAAATGTATGCAATATAGATTTGACTAGTTTACGGAGCGTCTCCCTTGTGAGAAACAAAGTCATCTGTATAGCTACCGTGCTTAGTTGGTAAATATTCAGACTCGAACTCAATGGTAATTTTCCTGCCATCTTTAATTGTTCAGATTGTAAAATCTCTAGTTAACACAGAAATGTGTTTATAGCAGGCATTGTAACGGAACTTCATGAGTGGTGTG
>JAOVYW010008295.1:16992-74288 GCA_025775045.1 Hiodon tergisus
GTGGTGTGACATCATCATTTCCAGAACGCATAGCGGGCATTTTAAAATGTTGGGTTCCAGGTGTTATAAAAACATCAAAACAACCACTACCAAACAAAATAAATAATAATCTATTAGAATTTTGTTTTTTGAGGATAAATGGACGTTAAGAACTAATGTGTATATGGGTTCAGTATACTGAATTACTTATGTACACACATAACAGACAAAGGAATCAAACGCTCAGTATCTGCAATGTCGCTGGTGCTAACTTCAATTCAAATTCAGTTGCGCACACTTTCTTAGAACTGTTCTCCCATTGCTGAACAGTTTTTACAATGTTATTCCTGGAATATAAATGGATATGCCGCACTTCTTTTGGCACACCTCAGACATTCCCATTTTCATTTGAATGTGGCCCAAAATGAACTGGCTTACCTTGTGTTAAAAGCTCAAGGACAAAGAAACAGGGATGCACAGAACATTTGCATTTCAAGTACGGTGGAAGCTGCTTTTTTTATTTAGACTATTGTTGGAATTTTTGTGACATGAAGTCCCGTCCAATAGACTTTAACGCTCAATGAGTCTGACAACATTATTGTAACTTTTTCAAAGTTTCTAAAGTTTACTGGGCCAATGGGAATACCCGATGGATTGGCTCCACTATATTAGTCATAATGAGTAACAGAACAGCTGACACGTGGACCTCAACTATGTCAAGTGTTTTCGACCATTTACTGGGGTCCTGATAATGGCAGAACGTCAGAAGCGCACAAACCAGAGATTTGCGTAGGCGTTACATGATGCTGGAAAAATGGACATATGCGTTTCCGCTTCTATGGACAGCCTTTGAGTCAGTACTGAATAGATACGGGTATACCCTGTGATTTCTACTGTGGGTAGAGAATGGTAACGATATATCTGAAAGGACTTCTATGCACTAAGGCAAATCACATGCTCCCATTATACAGGGTTTGGTTTAAACATTTCTCCATGCTCGGTCTGGTTTTGTTTGCCTTCTGATGGAATTATGTGATCTGCAACACATAATAAATTATTACTACAACCTGGGGAGGTGGTTGATTGCTACCCTGCCTGAATTCCACAAAAATGCAAAGAATGATTTATCAACTTCTGGTGCAGAATGCCTAAAACATTAATTGTTTTTTTGTTCTTCTCCCTCTCTCCCTGATTTCAGATTCTGTGCCCCGCACAAAGAAAAATAAAGTTATTTACTCAAACATATTGGGTTTCTGGAGTTGGCTGCAAGGGAAAGCTGACTATGAAAACACTGTTGGTACTTAACTTTGTGCTTTAGGAAAGCGCAAGTCATCCATCAAGGTTATTAATGTGTAAAGACATCACGGATTCGAAGCAGGAAGAGCTGCTCCTTGTCTGTATGGGGTGTTGCTGGTGAAGTGAGGCATTTAGGACAGGTTAGATATTAGCATTTTATGAGTTACTGCCTTTGGGTTTTGCATGTCTTCGTTTAGCATTTCTGTCGTATCTCTAACAAGGAAACCTTATTCATGTGCCCGGTGTGGCGTTTGATTGCTGTGACACATGCTGGATCAGTCTCACAAGCAAGCCAAGGGGAGGTCAAGGGGCCACACCAGGGGAACTTCCTGTTTGCTGTCATAATATGTTGGAATTTTAAGCTGATTAGGCAGCGCGGGATTAGGGTCACAGAGACAACAGCATACATTTCATAAGACCGGTGGTCTAGGGTGGGCTTATTAGAAAAGCACCAAACACATACTTGACCCAACCTTAAAAAAACCTCACAATGCCACAAATAATATTTGTTCTGTCCCGTAGCGAAAGGTCTGTGATCTCTGGATAACGAAAGTCACATCAGTGTGTGAGTTATGGAGGTAAGGATGTCATTTTTCTCCCCGTTATAGAAAACGAAGTATCGTTTTCTGCTGGAATATCCCAAACGGTGACTGTTGACAGTTTCCACCTCACCTGGCATTGTTTGATTACACCTTTTGTTTAGGGTTGAATGATATACATATTTTAGTGTGATACTTTTGACCTGCCAATATACAAAGGTCCTTGTATCAAAACATATATTACGTCATACATTATTAATCTCATTCAAATCAATATTTTGGTCTGGATGTTTCAGTAATGTCTGGAAACTTGAACAGTTTCCTGAGAATATTTACATGAATACTGATAAATTTACTAATGCCTGTCTACACTGTTTGTTGGAATTATGATACACCTTCTTTTCCGTTATAGATACTCCATATTTTGTCCATTAACTGAATTTAAATCAGTATCTCAACACCTGTTCTTTACTCTACCTCACAGTGGTACCAGAGTAATGTCCTTATTTAGTTTTAGCTAAAGTTGGCACAGAGAAGGAGCCCCTTTCCCCCTGTGTCACAGCGAAACAGAGAAAGAGCCCCTTTCCCCTAATGGGACAGAGAAACAGAGAAGGGGCCCCTTTCCCCTAATGGCACAGAGAAAGAGCCCCTTTCCCCCTGTGGCACAGAGAAACAGAGAAGGGGCCCCTTTCCCCTAATGGCACAGCGAAACAGAGAAAGAGCCCCTTTCTCCCTGTGGCACAGAGAAAAAGAGAGAGACCCGTTCCCCCTGTGTCACAGCGAAACAGAGAAACAGCCCCTTTCCCCCTGTGGCACAGAGAAACAGAGAAGGGGCCCCTTTCCCCCTGTGGCACAGATAAAGAGCCCCTTTCCCCCTGTGGCACAGAGAAAGAGCCCCTTTCCCCCTGTGGCACAGAGAAAGAGCCCCTTTCCCCTAATGCCACAGAGAAACAGAGAAAGAGCCCCTTTGCTCCAAGCTATGTTAGTCACCAATCCTTTATTAGAGAAGACTTCAAAGCAAAATAGGCAACTACTTTTACTTTCCAAGTTACTGGCAGCTGATTTGATTCTGTCAACGGCTTAGTTTTCGCCCTGACAGCATTCCAAAGAAAGCTAATAAACTAGAGCGGGTATTTCAGATCAGAAAATGACCAAACAGAGTGTGGCTGAATTAGAATCCACTGGGATAAAAAAAAAACTGGACGCAGCCTGTATCTTTTACGTCCGAACGAACGCTCTGCGCGGATAAGGTACAAAGAGGGCGAATCTGGACCGAAGGCAGGTAACTTCACCCCGTCCACATTTTTAATCACAAGCTGGGTTGAAAAGCATTTCTCTCCCAGCTAATCCTGCTGAGGCAGAGTGCTTCAAAGCGCTATCTGATGAATGGACTTTGTCTCATGTTTCAGATGAGAGAAATTTGGTTTACAAAGGTGCAAAAGGAGAAAAACAACTGATCCAGTAGTATTTTGCAAATTGATTTTGTGGATACAGTTAGTTCTTCAGCTGTACTTTTTATCATAATTGCAAAGCTAATAATGATATCTGAGAAATACTCTTCTGGCCATTCATATCTCGATCCTCTGCGACGGCAAGCAATACTGGCTTGCCGCGACATCATCACAGAAACGGTGCTGTTGCGGCGAATGGGAGTTTTTGCTCATTTCATTCTCATTCCGTTCACATTTGTGCTGATTAGCAAATGTTAGGGTTAGGTTCCACGAACATTTTGGTTAGACCGAGCTACTTTCACACATGCTGTTCTTGTAACACTACACCATATAACGAGTTGGGTTCGGGTTGGTCAAAAAATATGCAGTGCTTAATTTCTTTCCTGGTTTTTCCTTAACAATAAACATTCTGGGTTTGTTCATTGAGTCTTTAATATTTGTTCTATTAGAAAGAGCCTGGGAAGATCAGGAATCCGAGGACTCTGAGTACATAGCTTTGGCTGTGGCCGCCATCGACACGAAGCAGTAATGCGGTTAAATGCTTCAGTCGTCTGTCTGCATGGTTCAGCGTCAGCTTCCTGTGCCACTGCCCTTTGCACAAGCAGGTATTAAAAAGCTTTATTTTCCAGCGCCTTGGTGGGTGTCTTCAAGCACTTTTCAAGCATATTATTCTGCTGGTTTGTTGAAGCCTGCTGCTTTGGCCGGGTTAAGAATATCCTCGTCGGCTCAGAGGACATTTCACCCCGCATATAATTCATGCCGCTCGGATTAACTTCGGCCCCCCGACTCGCCGATGACATTGATGTGGTTCAGCAAAATTTGCACCCTCCCCAATATTCTCGGATGGTGGGCTCGACACTATTGCGACGTTGAATTAGTTAAGGGTGTGGTGAGTAGTCTAATTTAAAAGCTGCATTGATCCTCTGGTCCATTGGAGGTAAAATCGACGTGGTATTGGGGCCTGGGGGGTGGGGTGGAAACAAGAAACATCTGACATTGTCACGTCGGTTGCCGAGGTCGAGCGGACGAAGCAGGGCCCTAGTCAATAACGAGTAGAAACTTGAAATCAAGATCTTCATTAGCGCATTCCTTTTACCAATCAGGGGGAGCTTAGGCGAGGGAGCTGGACAGTCAAAATCCCGGTGATTCAAGTCTTCCCTAACTAACCCTTCTAACGATCTGAAGATGGTGTTCAGCGAGTATCAGAGTGGTAAGATAACAGTTGTATTTTCTCGTCGCCAAAAGGGTTTTCCTGGAGAAGTGAAGGTATTCAGTGTATTTCCCAGCCTAAAGGCGGTCTCTGTCTTCCCCTTCTGGGAAAATGTTTGCACAATTGGGCATTCACTTCCAGAAGAGGCCCTTTACGTATAAGTTAAATACTTGCTTGCGAGAATAGCTGTTGTGTTTAATTACTTTATTAACCCTTTCATTGAATAAATAAATAAATAATGCTGCTTTTTCACCAGACGTTTTATATGGAGATTGTGATTTTCTGATACATTACAGTAGTTTTTCTTAGAAAGCAATGATTTGTAGTAATAAAGAAATAATGTATATACACAACACTGTTCTTGTGTTAGGATATAAAGTGATATGTTTCCTGGGCACGGGACACTTTTTAATGTATAGCAAACTAAAGTTTTAATCTGTTTGAGGAGGCTCAACACTAGCCCCATCGACCGTAACCTCGACTTAATTACGTTGTTGCCTCAACGTTATTACGTCATTGCACCTGTACTTCAAAGCAACTGTACTGTGCTTGACCAGCACTGGACGACTTCTGCTGTGCCCACTCTCCACTTTCAAATTGCTTTCGCACAAAGTTTTTCTGTTATTTTGAATAGCATACGGAGTTGGTCGCACTCTGCGAGAGCCCTGATTCTAATCTCATATTAGACAAAACACACCATTCATTGTTTCGTTGTTTCAGTTCTTCACCACGTCTTATGTCTTAACTTTTTGAACATTTTATCTTTATGTGTTCCCAAGAACTGCCTTAGCCTCACCGACGCCTAGCTAAAGCGATATTCACCACTCGTTCTTCTGCATCAAAGCACCTTAAAACATTCAGTTTAGTACCCAGGGTAATGGCCTTCATGGGCTTTCTTTGTACTATGTGTTGCACTTTCATTAGGTGTTAATGGTGGGGAAAACCAAGACAGTTCTCACTGCACAACATAAATGGTGCAGAAATAATGACTGAGTCGAGCGTGGCCTAGACGCCCAGCCCAGTATCACAGTCCCGTTACAGTGTAGAAAATTTCCCAATCTCACATATAAATGTGACCTAATGGGAGCTGAAAGAATGACGTTTCTGGTCTTAATATCTGCATGTCGACATTATCTGCATGTATCAACATTTCTATGTGGGGCATAGATGGAAAAGGTGCGTGACTATTTTGCATACAAATAATTGCTTTGACTTCTGAAATAATTTAGATTTTTTGAACTGATTGATTTAATGATTAATGGTGTCTTAAACAACAAACTTAAACAAAGGATTTGAAGCTAATTTCATACCCAGTATTGGGGACGTCCATGTCCCCTCTGCTATCCTGAAACCCAAACAGGCTAAAATAAAGGCGTCGGTGAATGAGAACATACAGATGGCCAACACTACCATGAAAAACGTCTTCGTTACCTCACCAATGCTGCAAACACAGCAAGCGTCCAGTCGCTAAGCATCTGAAGCGTTGTGTTAGATGCACCCCCGACAGGGTGCTATATACAGACTAAACCCAACCATTATATATAGATATATATATATATATATATATATAATCAATTTCAGAAAAAAAATATTGTTCCATGAAGTGAAAACCTTGCCATTTGCTTTTTGGAACATCAAATAGAACAGTTAAAAAACAGACCAGTTTATGTGGCTATTAGAGTATAGGTGAAACCGGGAGACATACCAGTATTTATAGCACCATGTATACCAAATGGACTTTGTATTTTCTTTTTCTTTTAATCACCATGTTTACTTATAACTTAGGGTAGCCATGACATTGATATAATGACTTTTTTTTAAAGGATTTCATTACATTGGATTTCAAGGACACTGCAATATCCAGACAGTCATGCGAGGAATTTAATCATTTTAAACTTAATAAAACACAAGAGAAGCCCAATATGAAAGTATTTTCATTAATGGGCAGCTTGTAGAATTTTTTCTTTTCTTTTAAATTGATGAAAAAAAGGATCAGAAAACCATTCTCTGTTGTGTTTTTTTTCCCCCCCTAGATAAAATGAACCTCGACTGCTGAAGTAGAAAGACTTACGGCAGCATTTTAGGGATCGAGTTTTCATTCGGAGAGAATGGAAGTGATGTAACACTAGCCTTCCTGAGGTTTAATCCCCCCCCCCCCCCCCTTGATTTGGAGCAAACTATTTCCTGAATACAGCTCCATAAACCACACCGAGAATGTTCTCGTAAAACACAGAGGATTTAGGAGAGCCTGTTGAAGGGACTCCCGGGCACGCTAATTAATTGTATTATTTCCACGCCATCCTTCAGTTCCTGTAATTATTTCCCAGCGACGTACACACATTGGTTGCAAGTACATTTAAATGTTTTGGCCTGGCATTGGACACAGCGGCTGGCCCTTTGATTTTTCAGTTTGATTTAGCGTGCTCGTGTAAACATTGTTTGCTGGCTGCATTGCAACTTTTAAACGAATGCCTCCCTTTTGATAAAGAAGGATGTACGGGCAGACCGGAGAAGTTTCTGTTGTCGTTTTGACTTTATTTCCATTAGGCTTCCGTCGCGTAACCCTTGTGCCTTTACCTTATGATATTCTCCATATGCAGATATCTATATCAAGACGGTGGGGAGATTGGTTCAATATAATCCACTCCCAAAAATCTAGCACACAATTGAATATGCCCTCTTTAAATGAAAAACTAAATATGCTTAAGGGAAAAAATATTCGTAGGAGTAGAAGTGCCGGTAACATGCGAATTAATTACCACAGAAAAGCAAGCCAAGAAGCAAAAGGGGTTTAGTCCTCTCTTGTTGTTAATTTGCCCATGTGACGTGCTGCCAAGGCTGCGTTACAGTGTGCAGGCAATGGAAATCTCAGACTGAGAAACCTCCGCTGGTCTGAGATCAAAGGGAGAGAGAAAAACAATACGACCGACAGACACAAACACTGAGCCTTTATAAAAACATCCCCAACATTGAGCTCACGCTGCCTTTTTCACACTGATTCGTTTTGTTGAAGTTTTGGCTGCTGCTCTCCACCTGCTGCTCACCAACAGAGACTTCCTGAAGGTATAGTTAAAGTTAATGTTGGCTATACACTCACAAACAGACGTTGTTTGCCCACTAGCAACATTGAGCACAACAGTTAATTGTTAAGCTGTATCTGTAGATTTATAGATTGTAGGAACGTAGATTCACTGAAAAC
Organism: Hiodon tergisus; assembly: GCA_025775045.1. NCBI lineage: Eukaryota > Metazoa > Chordata > Actinopteri > Hiodontiformes > Hiodontidae > Hiodon > Hiodon tergisus. The sequence goes on from JAOVYW010008295.1 coordinate 24,667, forward strand.
AAAACTCTTGCTAGTTGACAAAACCCATGCAAGAGTAAACAAGATTAAGACAAGACTGTTTTAGATTGTAAGGGAAGACTGTTTAGACTGGAAAAACTGAGCCGGCTGAGCCATCTTAACAAAATCAGAACCTAGATCAGAACGGGCAAAGGTTTTGTGAAATTCCCTCTGTGTCTGGAACAAAGCTGATGGTATCACAAAAGCAGAAGTCAGTGAACCTCATAAGAGTCGTTCCAAAGAGTACTTCATATCATACCAGCTTTATTAGGAGAGCACAGACAACCTTCAGCTACTGACTCACAACATTAGAAATCAACGTTTTTTAGTAATGAAAATCTAATTGAATCTTAATTTTAACCAAACGTGGGCTCGCAGGCCTCATTGTTTGTTTGTTTTGCAGAGGACCTTGTAAAGGTTAACTGGCAGTTAACCACAGGTTTACATAATCCACATTCAGACACCAACATATTTACATAAGCTATCTGGATCAGGTACCGTCTTTAAGCAGCGGGACACGTCCCAAGATTTTACATCTTGGTTTGAGGTCACATTTTGTAACCACTCTGCCTTTATTTCTGCTTTTTTCCATTGCTGAGATAAAATACACAAAATAAAAATTCCACTGGCGATGCTGGAAACAAATTAAATTAAATCACAGAGATGCGAGATAGCGTCCAGCCCTGAATTAAAGCTCTGGGAGGCAGTTAACTCTGTTTACAGATCCAACACAGGTTTATAGCCATTATGATAGTTATATATTGCTGACTAAAAGGGAACAGGAAACAGAGCTTCTCTGTCATTTGCATTTATTTATCTCACTAAACAACGCTGTTGCTGTAAAGCCGCATATTTAAGCCAGAGACCGTTGTTGTGGGCAACGTCTTTGTCTTCTGTTTACAATCTGCAGTTTGCATTAATGTAGAAAATTAATGTAAGTCCATGCCTTGTTTAAGTTTATGGATTTAATTACATTAAATTCTTCCTCTCATTTGTAAGAAATGAAGCCTTTGCATTGCTCGTTTAGGTTGTCTGAGCAGAAACTGTCTTACTTCCAAATTTTTTCAGTTGCTAAACTAGATAACAGATGCGAAACCATAAAAAGGGGGGGGGAAAAAACAATACAAGTTGTGTGCACAAAAGCAGCTCGGACAGGTGGCGTCGACAGCAGCGTATCACACAACTGTCATCCAAAGCAACGGCTTGTCCAGTGCGGGCTTATAGCTTGATTCTGCGTACGACCAAATAAGCGTCGCATTCAGGGTGTTCATCAGAGCCGTCAAGCATGACTGCACTGCGGCCTGGGAATTTAATTCAGCCGCAACAAAGGCCGAATGCGCGCCATAAATGTACACACCTAGGGGTAAAGGAACCAGGAGAAATTGAATAAGGTCCAGGGAGACCTCATGTGCCACACAAAGAATACATTTGTTGGCTTGAACTACCATCGTTGACCCATGTAGAATATTCCTTTATTAAAAGTGAGGGCATTGGTTTATTCAAGGGGTTATGGGAGGGGGTGGGGATTCATCTGTTTGCGAGGGTCTTAAGATCTTTGGTTTTTGTCAGTAACCTTGCTATTCTCATCTTTTGCGATGCTGGAAAACCGAAGGGTAGAGGTATGGATAAGGTCGGTGCGCCGTTTCAACCAAAAGGCAGGGAGCAGAAATCGGTCGCCGCGCCACTATATTCCGAGATGTGTTTTCTTCGCCCTTCACCCGCGACATAGGCTAGATAAACTGCGAGAAACAGCTGCGCCTGGATCCTGGCAGAAGGCCGTGCCCCACCGACATGGAAAGGAAAACTCTTCAAGATGTGCAGTGAGGGAAAAAAAAACCCAGATAGGCCCGGGGTGGTACTCTGCTCAGACTTGCGCTTCACTCAGCCCGTCTGCCACATTTGGACATTTCCGCAAGCTTTCCCGCTCGTACATTATTCCGTCTTTAATCTCTCAATCGGGATTGTGGATATACCGATATGTTCACCCGATTTCTTTTATTGTACATCGTGTAATCTGATGCGGGTTAACTTGAATATCACGATTAACAGCCTCGGTTCTAAGTATTGGTATGGTGCACAAATAACCTCATTTAGGGATGTTTAGTAACAGTCAGTGTACCGTGCACAAGCTCAGCCCTTTTCCCTGATCTGGAGTTTGTCCAACCTTGGGTTGACTTATCAGGACCCAGTCTGGCAGGAAAGCACAGCGAGGATTAGGTCACAGCGCTACTGATATCAGTAAAAATGTGGACGAAAAAGCGACAGTGTGTCAGGGGAAACTCACCTTTTTCTGATATCATGATCATGGCAGACAGACCCAACATGAATGTGCCTTTTACTTGGCTTGCATTTTTGATTGGTTTGCACTAAACACCGGAATAATGACGTCATGCTGGATTAGGTGCAGTGCCTCTGTAGCAAGGTTTAGTATTTTCCTATTTCAAAAGTTAATGATAAAGCGTCAAGTAGTGGGGGGAACTTTTTTCCCCGTTATTCAATTGTTTTGTTCTTTAATAACCAATTTAAATTTTGATATTAATCCTGGATACTATGCTTTTTTCAGGTATTGCCAGAAATAGGATTTTCTGAATTCGTCTGAGCTTATATACAGGTACTCATTCGGAACCTGTGGTTTTAGCTTAAAAAGTTGCTTGCTATCTTCCATTGCACCAACGACCAGGTGCTTTTATCGGGTACGACACAACATCCATTTGTTTTGCTGGATATTTACGGAAGCCGTTAAGGTTAGTTACTTTACTCAGAGGGACAGCAGCATTGGATTTGAACCCACAATCTTCTGCTTACAAATGTATCTTAACTGCAGTTCACTTAAATGTGCTTTGCCTTTGCCGATATTTTTAGAAGTCACGTTGGATTTCATGGCAATACTGCCCCGTTCTTAGTTAGAATCTCCTCATTTCAACTCCATTGTCCTGAGAAGATGTGATCTCTCCCCACAAGCGCACCTCTGTGATTCAGCGGTGTGTTAAATTGAAGGTACATTCTGCATTAGTGAGGCTAATTCCACCCTGATGAGCAGGGAACCGGGTGATGTCATTCAGGGGCCAAGAGAAGGCTTCCAGGGCTGCACCTGACATGAAACCAGACCTTTATCTGTATTGTTGTTAACGAGCTTTTGTGTGTGTGTGTGTGTGTGTGTGTGTGTGTGTGTGTGTGTGTGTGTAGGTGGGTGGACGAGGCTAGTCTGTTGAGGCACCTCATGCTAATGATTTGTCAAGATCACTTAATGGAAAAAAAATGAGAGCGTTCAAAAATGTCTTTTAATCATAACACTACAATTAGTTATGTTAAATACTGCATGCAGGCAACCAATGTCTGTGTAGGTAAATGGTGCTCGTTTTTCCTTCAGACGTAAACCATACACAGATACTGTGGCTCGGACCAATTTGAAACTTTGACAACCTGCTAATTCATTTCCTAAATCGTATTTAATGGTGTGCGTTTAATAATTTATTTTCGGTCTCTTAGAATTAATCAAACGTAATACAACTTGTTTCTGTTAGCATGATCCGCCTGCTGTTCAGGTGTTTATCTTATCTAATGTATATATCAAAAAATATGGCATTAATTATTTGACGTATTCATGAAAAATATTTATAACTCAACTATTTATTTACGTCATTAAAGTGCTATGGGTTAAATGTTACCAGCTGGTTCACATGTTCAATGTGCGACCACAGAAAATGTTAATGCTGTATATACTGTCGCCAATAAACTCAACTATGGTCTTTTCCACATCCATTGGCTTCAAAAAGGGCATACATTCTGTTTTGAGAAAAAAAAGGATACTCTTTATTAGTAAAATATGATCAGCATTTCAGTATCATTTTCAAATTTACAATTTGTTTATACTAAGATTTCGATTCTGTCCCCATCTGTGCTTTAAAGTTGTTATTGGTGGTAGTGATTATGCATTCATTCTTTAGAGGATATCTGTATTGATGTGCCCATGGGGCTACTAACATTCCTACTTTGATTTTTATGTCCTCACAAGCACTTACGAATATCAATTAATTACTCTGCATTCAAGTCAATGCTGTGCTACAAATGGAAGATTGCTGCAGTGCATTCAATTTTAAGTTTTGAAAGGGAATGATATACTTAAGAGTTCTCCGCATCACCTTTTCCGTTGTCTCCGGGCGGCGCAGTGGATCAGTGTTATGCCCCGAATGCGTGCTTAATCTGGTCCTGCGGTGTAAGCCTGTCTCTCACGCTCAAACAATTTTTTTTATATTTATTTTTATTTTTTTTGGAATATTTGTTTTTTTTCTGCTGTTGCTATGGGAAAATGAAATGTAAATGAACCAGAGCCAACAGCGTGGCGAATACAAATGAGGTTTAGATCCTGGTCCCACCCTCCCACGGTCTCGAAAAGTCTCGGAAGGAATGTGGCGTAGAGGGAACGATTTTTATCACCTTTCAGATGTTCGGTTGTTTATAAGTGTATGTAAGGATGCTTGTGATTCAAAAATTTTGATAAGGCCAGTAAAATATAAAATAAAAAACTAGTGCTGTAAAAGTTATTTTTAAGAAAAGTAAATGTGCTGAAGAATTTTTAACATTTTTAAATGTTGTTTCTTTTTAAGTTTCTTTTTTACTAAAAAGATTAGATCCAGTGCCATCATGTTTTTCAAATGTGCAATTTTGCTGTATCTGAAATGAAAGGAAGAAAAATAACTTTCATAGATCTAATGGATATAGTGAGACGCGGAAGACCTTTTTGAAAATGCCCATTTTTTTGTGTGGCACAAGACCTGGGCCTGTGCACATTTTTTTTTCCCCCTCTTCAGAATGTGCAAATATTGGTCATAAGTCCATCTTATCCATTACTGCTTCATAAACTGCACAAAATATGTGTGGAATTGTTTACATTTTTTTAAAATATTCAATTAATGCAGGTGTTTTAAATAGTCATACGAGAACCACACGAAGACAAAACTTTAAACTTTAAAAACGCTCATTGTATTGTTGGGTTGGAAAAATTTCCATTTGGTCCCTGCTAAAATCGGGAAATAATGAATGTTTCTGAAAACATTGGGTAAGAATGAGTCACCATCTACATGTTAAAGTACTGCCATCCTCTTTGCTCCAGCCAAAGGACCTATAACATAATTAGGAAAGGACACTTATAATCATGCCATTTTTATCTCAATGTAAAAATCAATACTGAGAGAACATGAAAAGAAATAATTAAACTTGGCTAGGCCCAAACTCTAATCTCTGGGGGACGTCGTTTTACCTATTCGGAGGAAGATAAACCATTAATTGAATTACCTGACCAAACAGCTTTCTTTTGAAAAAGAAAACACTTCTGCCTTTTGGGTTGTTGTTTTTTTTCTTTTTCATTTTCACAGGCATGCTACGCATTCAGGTATCCTTTTTGATTTTTCTTCAATGTGGAAATCTCTTTTAAAACGGCATGCTCCTTTAGGATATCATTGGATTATAGCAAAAGCGCTGTGGGAGGAATCTTGACTTGAAGGTTCATTTCTCTTTCCCCCAGACATCTACTCCTAGTGCTATACAGGAGGGGGGGGTGACGGAAAGACTCACACTGAGTTTCCTGCAGTTTCAATCTTCTTCTGTAGGCCACACACTTTCATCCACAAATCCCCTCGGCCAGTGTCCTTGTCAACAGAAAGTGCAGAATAATGGGAGCCAACCCAGGGACAGTGGCTCATTTACAAACAGCCGTTTGCTGCTGTCAGAAGAGAGGCGTATCAGCGTTGTAATAATGTCCGATGACAAGGATTATGGGTGCCTTTACCTCCATATTACTCTAGATGCTCCTGTGACGCCGCTGTGCTAAATGACCTGGTCTGAAACGACCATTCGCAATACATTAACGTGCTGAAAGACTCAACGGACGGCATTTTTGTCCTTAAGTCAGCCTCTGCATCACTCTTAGTTTTTGAATTGTCCTATTACATATGCTTCAGAAGCAATGGTCAATAAAATGTTTATTATGAGAAATAGATTTTATTTTGGGAATTATTTTTAACATGACAAAGGACATCGCTGTTTTTGTTTCCTGAAGTAATACTTTAATAACTTGAAAAAAAAAAAGAAGCAAATAATTAGTTTATATTTGAAATGATGGGAGCGTTGGGGAAAATGTCTGCCAATGTAAAATGCCATGTCCCATAATTCAACTGGAAAGCCAGTGTCCCTTTGCATTATCTGACTGTGTTGCCCAAAATGACTTTATTATATCAAAGATTATTGTCCACGAAAACCCTAAATACATTTATAAATCTGTTATAAGGTAATATAATCTTGTGACTGGAGGCAGAGGATTGCTTGCATAACCTTTCTTTAATGTTATTGTCAGGTAATCTGTAAAAAATTTTAAAGCAAAATTTTTTTATTAAAACAAGTTTTTTGTTAAAAGTAATATGGAACTATTTCAGCAGTTCAGCAAAATCTTTAAAATGGGTTCATTAATTGTCATTAAAAGTAAAACAGTTCTAACATATTAGGTGCACTTAAAAGGAATAAAATTAACAAAATCACAATAATGTTTGTTTATTATTAACATTAACATATTATTTTTTATGTTTAAAAAAAAAAAATCTTTTATTGTTTGCATAGCAGTTAAAACATGCAATGAAGTGGAACCAAAACGTGCCTGAACAAACTTACGTGGTCTGACGTGTCAGCAAACCATCCACCACTAATCATTGGGGATTCAAAGTAAAGACCTGCGGTTTAAATCATGTTTTAACCTGCGCTAATGGAAATCTCATGAGTGCAGGCTGAGGAAGGTTCAGAGTGTGTCCCTTGCAGAACAATAGCATTGCGGTTAGCCAGCTTATGAATGAAAACTGGACTAAGGACACAAAAGATAACAATGCAGGTGGCGTAGTTGTCCGTAAGCCAAGTGCCAACGGATAAGTAAAGCTTGTGTAGCCAAAATTCAGATGGTAGCGATGGCAGAACTCAATGGAGGCAGATGAATCTGTCGCCACAAATCACCGTTTCCCCGGAAAGAAGCAGCTTTGACAGTCAGATTCAGAAGTTCCTTGTGTGGGAACAGAAAGGGCAATCCTGAAGTGGGTCAAATGCATGCATCTGCCTATACTAATCTCTCCTGAAAACAAGTTTATAAATTAGCAAACAAAAAAAATGGAAAAGGAAAAATAAACTACTAGAATTTGTGGCACCGGATGTAGTTTAAGCAAGGCAAACAAATCCTTTCCTGCTTTTTCTATCTCAACACCGTTGGGTACATTTGTAATGATAAAATAATACTGTAATATATAGCAAAGACCCTACCATTAAAAAATACAGCGAGACTCAAAAGACACAAAAGAGGTTTCCGAGTCTTTAGTGCGAGGGATGAGTGACACAGGAGTTTGCTTGCACACATAGGAACCAACTTGACGCCAGTTCCTATGTGTGCCGAGTCCTGTAGAGTCAAAGCTTTTGTAGAATCAGAGCCGATGCTGGTGAGAACAAGGTGTCAGATAAATAAGTGGCACAAACGTCATTTTTCAAAAAAAAAATTTATGGATAGTAAAGGACTTCCACAGTTGACTGTGCTGATGTTTAAAAAGTAAACCAGGACAGAAGCCCCAGATTTTACACTGACTGAACTTCAGCGTGTAAGTGTGTAAACAGAACACAAAGGACGTCACACAACCTTCTTACTTAATGGCAGAACTTCTTTCCACTACTCAAACACTGAGTAAATAAATGGCTAAATATTTTGACATTTTAACATGAATAATAACTGAAAAAACCCAGGACTTGACTAATTACACAGTTTATTTTCTCCCAGAAGTGAATTTGCATGGTGAAAACAAACCTGGGCGACTGATGGCAGCACCAAGCTTTCTCCCTGGAAAACAGATCAATAACACTCTCAGACGTGTATGGTGTCCCTCTCAGAGTCTTCTCTGGTGTCAAACCCCAAGTTTCCCTCGTAAGTCTTAGGACAGGCTAGTCTAGGTGAGACAGCTCCGTAAATCAGTTTCTCTACATGTTTTTGTGGGGGGTTTTTTTTGTTGAGAAATAGTAATAGTGTTTAGGTTTGACTGTATTCATCAGATGGAAAAAAGCCACTCTGGGGATGTCGTTATGTGACTCTAAGGAAAGATTTGTTAACTGGAAGAACAGCTTACAATAATTTTCTAGCAGCTTTGCAAGACCTGTATTGAGTCTTAAAAGTAACAGGCGGACGATTTGACCTCAGAGAGTTATGGAAGGGAGTTGCCACATGTTCAGTTTTTTTGACTATGTGAAACAGCTAATGTGTTGTCACAAGGTTGTTGCAGGTTGGCGGGGGTTTATTTTAGACAATAGAATTCAAAATGCACCTGGCAACATTCATGAGGGCAAACATCCAGAATGTGCACTGGGAACAATCAAGCTTATTTTGGGTATATTTTATTACCGATCTGCTAGCTTGTCTTAGAACTCGTTGCAAGTCTGTGAATGTTTACACCTGATGCCGTTTCCTGCTGCACACCAAAAGTAACCCTACACACCTGGCAGTTGCAGATGTCAGGTTTCTTTGGCAGATGTCATTAGAATATATCATCTAAAAATACCATGATATTTGAAAGTGGACCCATAATGTACGCAATTTGTTGTAACACTAGGCAATTTTATAATTTTATGCTTGATTCCTTAAAATTAATATAAACTGCACCAGATTTTGTTTAAACTCAGTGATTTGTAAATTTATCAGTTTGACCCATGAAATGATTTGCGATTGTTCAGAAATTAGGGGTCACAGACAAACGCGAAGTGAACGTAGATCTGGTAATCACAGCATTGATGTTTTTTTTGCGGAAATAGGCTTCAGTGCCCAACAATTTGCCCTTTCAGCCCTGAATACCTTTCTCTTTTCCAATACATTCACGAGCAGCACGGCCCTAGTTCAAAATTCCTAATTCTTGATGGGAATGGTCTGTATTATTTACAGAAGATTGCTAGTTAATTTTAGCTTGTCCGCAGAGGGACAAAATTAGTTTCCTGAATGCATGGTATTGTGCTGTTTGCATTGCAGCACTACCTGGCTTCCTGTGAGAAATAAAAAAAGTTACTCTGCAAGTCACTGATTAGAATACCCGATGAGGAATAATGTCGACAAGGCCCTTACAGACATCACAGCAATTATACAATCCGTCGACAAGCTGTCATGGAGACGCTATTGACTCTTTTTTTGTAATATAAAAATACTGCTAACTACTTAATTAGTCAATTATAGAAAGAAAAAAAATCTTAATTAAATACTCTTTGTACATTTATTTTTTTCTTCTAGTGGACATCGATATGTAAAGAGAATCATAAATGTTTTCTAAATAATATGATATCAATGATAGCCCACTGAAAGTAATATTTTACACAAAAACTGTTTTAAATGCATGAATTTACAAAATATATATATATGTTGTGTTCTTACCTGTACGTAGCAAAGACTGGATTATGTATTTTTTTATGAAAATTTAAAAAATGTAGCATAATTGAATGTTCAATGACGGATGTTAAAAAAATTGTACTTTTTTTCATTTGAGATGGATCTGGAGAATCGGAGGGGCAGTTGTGACAGTTGGTTCTTGGGAAGTCTTTTTTCTTGGGCTGTCTCTCCCTTGACTTATTTGCTATTGTTACTCACGCCCCATGTCCAGGGAGATTGTCCAACTCGGGCATGAAAAAGTAATTCAGCCCCAGGCTTAATTAATCAAGGGGCCTCTGGCAGTGGTTCACGAGTGAGTCACTGTGCTGTGGTGTATAAACTGAGCAGATCGACAGTTGGGGACTGTAGATGAGAAATTTCAATACATTCTACTTTTTTCTGAATGCCCTATAAATCTATCCATTCCCACAGTTGACTATATCTCAGCATTTAGGTTTTTTGAGGGAAATAAGAAAATTGTAACGTGCGTAGAATGCATTCTACACTGTCTGGCGCAAGGCTGACCACCAGTAAAAGGCAGCTGCAGCATTAAACACAGTTGCTGTCGGCAAAACATATTTAAGGGGTAGCGCGTGCGGACAGAGAGATTATTAGTTTCATGGCTACAAATGGATTTTGACTCAGGCGCTTAGTGTTACTGAGGCCCACTGCTTTAATAGTTGTGGTGTTTGCTTTGAATCTCTCATTGCACCATTTTCCTTTCAGCATGCAGCCACAGTAACCCCTTTCTTCCAACCCGTGTGAGAAGTTATGCAGCTGGGAAACCCGCAAAGGCAGTCGGGAAATTACCCCTTGGGGTCAATCCTCTGTGTAACTTAGTTACAGTCAAAACTTATCTTCTGACTCCATGAGTGAGAGAGCCGTTTGTGCTTCTGTTCCCTGCGGGGCGTTAAGTATGCGTGTTAAGCTGGGTTGAGGGACACCTTCACTCCCCTGCTTCCATATTTCGGTTTCCAAGTGATACACTGTCCTGCTGCAATCGGCTAACCCCTGCAGTGGATGGAAGTGGATTAAAGTTTAAAGTGCCTTGCACTGCTCGTGTCTTGTTGGGCTCCTCCAGTGTTTCTCTGCCCCGCCTGGGCTCAGCAGCGGTCGCAACGACCCAAGGCATGGCTGATTTTGCGTGTCAGCGCCTGTGTAATTTATGAAGTGCCCAGTTACCCTGCTGTAATGTTACACTGCTCGGTGTGCAGTTCTCCTGGAGGTTTTTCTGCATTTGGCTCCTGTAGCTCCTTCACTGTCCGCAGCTGTACCACGGCCCACTCATCAGCAGCCCGCATTGAGGAATTTCAGTCTGAACACTGATTAGAGCCAGCCTTGTTCCTGCCGAGCAGAGGCATATTACCGGGAATGCCTTAGACTGCTATCCGTGCTCACTAGTTTCGTGCTTGAGGGGACTGGGCTCCTAGCTCTCTGTGGAAGACCATGCCTTCTTGTCCCTTTGTTGGACCTAGCCTTCCAAGTAACTGTTTCATTTGACACTACTTTGTGTCTGCTTAAGCTGGTCTGCATTACCAGCTACTGATGTCAGAAAAGGTCAGACTCCGCTGGAAAAAATATTTTTTTTAATGCATACAATGAGTAAGAATTGACCAAACTGAGGTCACATCTTCGTCTCGCATACAGAGTCGCCCCCACTAAGCAGAAGTTACCCTGCTGTTTTTAGTCTTCCATGCTGGTGAAGGTGTGCACCTGCCAGAGCTGGAGAACAGGGGATCCGTCGTCACGGATTAAAGCTTGTTTCCTGGATGTCAGGTTCCGATTCTAAAAACACTGCGTTTCCTTCCTAAAGAGGGGAAGCATCCCAGTTGGCCTTGGCGCAATTGCCCACATTTCACAGACGACCTTGGTAGATTAGGCTAGGGTCATCTTTGGTAGGCCCCCAGTGGGAATGCAGACCCAGGTATATAAATCTTCCGGAAATCCTAGACGCTCTAAAGGCTCCATGCCAGGGGAAACATCCTAGCCTATGTGCGCCGGTGTCTGTTCTAACACTTTATTAGAGCCTTGCCTATTGCTTTAGTTATGCGTTACTGTACGCTCAGGCCTATTCCTATGGATTGTAGTCTTTGCCTTTGTATGAGAAAAGACTCAGCCCCCCAACCCATGCTCCGTGTTGCTGAGCTGCTGCACAATGTCTGAGCCCAAATCTCCCTCAGTGCCCTCAGTGCGGGACTTCTGGAAACTTTGAATAGCTCAATTGGAAAGACAAAAAAACTGCTGACTGACGAGATTTGCTTGTGATGAGCCATACCGTGGGCTTGGTAGAAGTTGAAAGAAGTTTCTTTCAAAATAATTTAGACCTGAAGTAGGCATTAGCATTAACATGTCACAGAAGACGCATATTTATCATTTTGCCCCAGTTTCTTTCCTATGGAATAAAAGACAGATGCCTGTAACCTCTGCAGCCCTTAACAAAGGCAAAACCCCTTTAATGGGCATATTGAGCTGGGCATCACATTTCCCTCATCGAAGGTTTCAGGAACCTTCAGTTTCAAAAGTACAAACAGTCATCCATGATTGTCAAAGGCTTCTGCTAATTAGCAAGAATAGCTCAGGGGGGTAGTCAATTTGATCAAATGACGATATTTCCAAAAACAAATTAAATTATGGAAAAGAGTAATGACATGTTTTAATCCTCAAGACTGAACTCATTAAGGAAGCAGAGCACTGTAAAACACAGCAGTAATTCTTGACAATCTGTTTGATGTACACTTTTCAGCATGACAAATATGTCCATTGGTGTCTGCCACCTAGTTAGTTACCCATGTCTGTCTGTGCAACTTTAAATTATGATACAGGACAAAAATGTACAGTACCTGTTAGTTTTTTTTTTTTCATTCTATAACACAATATTTTGTTCAGTAAGGGACAAAAAAACACACGTAAAATTAGCTCATTTTAAACCTGGACTCAAGCCTTAATTTTAAGGCCTGGACCAAAGCAAAACTTTTACATTTAACAAAATTTTATTCAATTGAGTTTTCTGTTTCCTGTATGCATAATATTTCTTCTACTCATAAAAAGGCCATTAAATACAATGTTATTAAAGGCGATTGGAAATTTTTTGTTTGCCCGGCCATGTGGATATTCACGTTAATGACTGGTGCGTGTTTATGCTTTAATTATTAAAAACATGGACCAGATACTTAGCCTAGTGTTTTTGACCAGGAACAGGACTGGCTACAAATTAAGTGCCCTAATGAAACCATTCCTCTGTGTACGGAGCACCTTTAAACGGCGCAGTAGATGTAATCTAGTGTTCCTTAACATGTTTAATTAAAATAAAATGTCATGCACGCTATTGAGTCGCACTCCACATATATTCTGGTTCTCCATGTTGTCCATAATCAATGCATTAGCTAAGACCCAGAGACGTTCAAAGGCGAAAAGGAACGCCTTGACAGCTACTCGCCCAGGAGATCCGCTGTCAATATGGAAAAAGAATATGTGTGTAAATCAGATTTGGTAAAAAATAAATAAAAAGAAACAAGCTAAAAAACATCTGAGTGGGTTGTAATACTTTTTCTATGTGAAAGGCCATGCTTTTACCTGGAAATGATTTTCGTCTGCTCGGCTTCTGAAACCAGTATTTTTTTCCTTTCCCCCCCTCAGGGTTCAGCCGTGCATCGATGCCATTTGGCTTAGTGAGAAGAGAGCTGTCTTGTGAAGGTTATCCAATTGACCTGCGTTGCCCTGGTAGTGATGTCATCATGATCGAGACTGCCAACTACGGCAGGACAGACGACAAGATCTGTGATGCTGACCCCTTCCAGATGGAAAACATTAACTGCTACCTCCCAGACGCCTACAAAATTATATCACAAAGGTAAAGCAGTTCAAACGACTCCGTGCAACTCGAACGCAACCAAACACTTCCATTACAGTTTTCAGCCTAGTGTTGATAAAGGTTTTCCTCCACCAGTCAGGAATGCCAAATCTCTCTGCTTATTTATGTCAGATAAATGTATTTTCCCCATAAGGTTCAGGTCAGGGATCCTGGTAATATTCCTAAAGGTACAGGATGCTCCATCTTCTTATAGTGAAAAAATGAGTTGGCTAAGCTGCGTACACATTTAGCCTTAATTTGATTGATCAAATTGAGTGTGACTAATTCAAAATAAAACATTATTTCGGAGTTAGAAATAATATCCCAAAAAAAAAAAAAGCGGACGTAATGCGTTCGCCAGTCCACGCTAGCTCTGCGTCCAAAAGTCTCTATATCAAAAACCAGGATGTAAAAGGCATGGCGTGCTCAGGGGGCGATCGGGCTGTGGAGAACAAAGGGGGAATTCACAGTCCAGGGACCAGAGTTTATTCAAGACACGCTCGTAGCACAATATGAACAAAGGAAAAGGATAAAACTCTTTGCCAGCTACTCCTCATGGGTTCACTGACATGAAAACACCAGCAGACAAAAGACAGGCAATGCAAGAGACAGAGAGGGGTGGGGTGGGGTGGGGTGGGGTGACAACCCCAAGCTGGGGAAACACTGCTGCCCTTTCAGGTCTCAGCCTTTGATTCGCGCTTTCGGCGAGAGCACATATTTGCTGCTCTCCGCGGCCGTCACATTCGCCCTGCAACTGGCTACCTACTGAGTAAACATGGACGCCAAGCCAGAGCAAAGCTTTAACTACCTGAATCTTACAGTGGGAGTTACCCCTGAGGCCAGCACATCTACAGACGGACTCTTGCGTGCCCGACTTCTCCCCATCGCTCTTTTTGATCAGTTAATAAACCGTAGTTAAGAATAACAAATTCTGCGCAGCCCGTTGGCCTTAGGACAGAAGTCCTCAGTTAAATGAGCCAAAAAGGCTTAGCTTTGCACACAGATGTTATAATAGAATCTTATTCCTCCAAATGAATTTCAATACTAGTAGGACTGTCTATTCTTCTTTTTAGAACGACCATGAAGTAATCTGGCCTAATTTTCCTGTTCTGTTAGTTTTACTTTGTAAAGCAATTTTATTGTTCGTCCAGATTTTATTTGTGATATTGCTTATGCAGTGGTTACACACTGTCTTGTGAAATTGAATTGTCACACTTCCTGAAACAGGTTCTGCCTGTTGCCATTTCAGGAAATACTGGCTCCCAGTCATTATAGAAATACTGTAATAATGTTTCCAGAACACGTACGACTTAGTATTTCCCTGGATCAATAATCACATTCTTCGATATAAGGGGAAAAAACACAGAAAGGAAGACTTCACAGTAACAATACAAAAGCACCACAGGACTGCACAGCAGGATAGAAGCGTAACATTTACACTAGCGTCGGTGCGTAACGCAGTATAACCAAAATGATTTATATGTGAATCCGTGGGAGCTAATGAACGCCTTGTTTTAGAGAATGTGGCCTTAAAATAAACGGTGCGCACGAACGTTAAACAGAAACAGTTCAGCAGAAAATGGGTCAGACGACGTGATTGGATTATTTCACTGCTATGTCTGGTATCTTCCCTTTCAGCAAGACACACTCTTCTGAGTATTGGTTAAATGCTTTGTGACTCATTTGAAAAAGACTCCAGTTTAACTGTGGATATCCATTTAACTGTGAACTGTGAAATATCCTGTCAAAAATCACCAAGGTGGAGGCTCTGAATACTGGTGAGCCACACCACTCATTTAGCGGAGTAATTCCATGATAATAAAAAGGCATTTTGTTTATTTTGGAAGACTTAAATGTTGCTTTACATTGTTTACTGATATGTTTTGTTTTCCTCCTCTCCAAAGACGTGCACATATATATATATATATATATATACATATGTAGGGGGTGAGGCTGGAGTCTTTAATACCGACGTGATATCAAGGTTTACAATGCAGATAAAGCAAAACAAACAAAGTGTTAAATATCATTTTTCTTAGGTCCACCGAATAGGTCCAAAAAATTTAAAGTTTATTATGTTTAGTGAATAACTAGGAATTATTAACTAGGATAACTAGAAATGTGAAAAATAAATAAACAAAAACCTACCTTTCTTACCAACCATTCTCCTCAGCATCTTACCATTCATCAGTACTAAGTCACAGGTGGAACAGAAAATAAGATACAAAAAAATAAAACCCCTCAAAGCAAATGAAATTCAAAAAATAGTGCAAGTGTCATTAGGAAGAACATTAGCTGAGTCACATGGTTGTTCCATTATCTGTAATGTTGTAATTTAAGCTAGCTTGGCGTGGCTTCGCCTCACAGTTTCCTTGCTTTCACTGCATTATGAACTCACTGGTCCCTGAAATGAAGGGAAAACACTGCTGTAGGTAATTAAGACGTTGACACCCGCTTAAATCTTTTAGTCAAAACGAAGGACGAAACCCGCAGTGGCCCGTTTTAAATCGTAGAGAATCATTTCGTGTAGATCCAAATTAATAAAAAAAAGGACTCTACTTCCATTTGTCTTAATTTCACAAAGTAGCACCATTTAGTATAATTAGGCATTGCAGACTCCTATCAGCCGAATAGCTACACAGACCAGCCTAAATGCTTTGTTCTGTTTGGAGATTGTGAAGCAAAAAGAGGCACCGTTCCAAAATGAATGAACGGACAAATTGAAGTCTTGACTGATTTGCTCTTCCACTCCTGTAAATAGTGATTAAGTCAATCGTGTTTTTCCACACGCTTTTAGTTGTTTCAATACTGATGTGTATAATCAAGAGCATCGTCCCGGTACACAAATAATAATTAAAGTATTCCTCCACCAACCGGCGTAGGTGTTAACGCGTTATTAAAGGCCAGAGGGCCTGAGTGCAGAAATGCAAATATGTCGAAATCCTGATGTATTTAAATGCTAAAATACTTAGCATTATCCGATGTGTTAAGTGTGTGGATGACTTTGAATTGCCCCCCTGTTTAAAGGGGATTTCTTTTCGTCCGTGGTTTTTATTCACCTATTTCCTTTCTATCGTTTTGTTTTCCATTTCAGTCTGATGTTAATGATAAAAAAAACTAAATTAGAAAATGTTATAATCGTAACCTCCCTTGGGTTTTGTGCCGAAACAATATTTGCGCAATGCATCCTGAACTTTTGTCTCTCTATGGTAACGAAGATGGTATTTAATCTGCTTAGATAATATTTATATTTTTAATTGTAAATTTTGTCATCGTCTAAGTTTTTTCGCTATGTGGATATGAGTAATTTTAAGGCATCTTATTTCACAATATGCTGCGTACTGACACTGCTAGAAATGGGAGAGACTGCTCTCCACCAAGGAATTGGAATCTTATTGCTCTGTCACACAATGTTCCAGTCATGTAACGTGTCTCAGCTGAGACTGAAGCCTCCCAATGGCTGCAATTCAAACTAAGAAATTGCAGCATATGAGGCTGTCAGCAACTCTGTGTTTCCCTCTGGGGAAATTTGAAATAATTACGTGAAACTTTACAGCAGCAGAAGTAGATCCATTGAAAGTGTCACCGTCAACCAATATTTGAAGTCATGACAGCCAACTCCTTGTCGTAGCTTTCTAAGGTTACTGACCTCATGATCCATGAATGCCGCTTGTCTGTCCCCTAGTAATTACTTCACTAATCTCTGATTGAGTAAATTTAACCACTGAGGATAATCTGAGCATTTTTTTCCAGCCAGATTTGTTAGTTTTACTAAAAGTAAAAAAAGTAAATGCATATATTCAATGTCATATATTCATATATTCATATGTACATATTTTATGACTAAATATATTGGGGCTGTGAAAGGCAGCTAGTGTAAAACTCCCTCTTTTGTGGCGTGTATCAGCTACTACTGCACCAGGATTAACTACATACAACTCAAATGCAATCAGGTTTAAATGAATCATTCTTGTAAATAAAGGTTTAGGCTCAGTTTTAGGGTCAGGGTTAGGGTCAGGTTTAGGCTCAGTTTTAGGGTCAGGTTTAGGCTCAGGGTTAGGGTCAGGGTTAGGGTCAGTTTTAGGCTCAGGGTTAGGCTCAGTTTTTTAGGGTCAGGTTTATGCTCAGGTTTAGGCTCAGTTTTAGGGTCAGGGTTAGGGTCAGGGTTAGGGTCTACAGATATGCTTGAATCCCTTGAGAAGATTGACATCCAGTATTGACATTCTTCAGGGACTCAGTTCAACCAGATTTATCAAGAGAATTGACAAAATATGAAAATATTAGATCATATATAAAATACAAATCACAAAGAGTTTAAAAAAAATCTGTTACAGTAAAAACATTACGTTTAGTGACCACACGTTTGATTAGCTTTTAACCATGTTATTTTTACAGTTGTTTACAAAATGTAAATGTAGGTGAACGATTCAGCAGAAAGGCAATTATTTGTTTTATTATGTTTTACTTTCGTAAAACAAAATAGCAAAATTTTCCGGATTATGGAAGATTTACCTCAACCATTTCAACACTAATTGTGACAAAATTAGTTTTCTTGGTAATTTTGTTTTTATCAAATGTAATTGAATTCTCTCTCTACAATTCTTCTTCAAATATGCTAGAAAAAAAAATCAGACTGTTGAAAAATATAATAAACAGCTTTTTAGCTGAATACGTCTGATATTGATGGCAAGGAAACCAAAGTTTAACTTGAGAGGATTAGGATATTTAGCGTTTGCGTTTAACAGACCATACAACATGATACACGGTATACCAGTCAGTGAGCTCAGCAGAATAGAATAAGGGAATTTCGTGATACAGTAGTATAGTGTTCAGGTTATTCATAAAATGAACACATTATACCGAGGTACAACTCATCGTTTCTACTGCTCCTCTACAATCTCATCAGTAGCTGTCCTCAGTTATTAAAAGAAACACATTGCAATGGTAAAATGTCCTATATCTTAAGCAATGAATAATGCTCTCTGCCTATACTATTTATACTGGTGACAGAAGTGCTAGCGCGGCTCTCTGAAGACTTCCTTTGTTTATGCCTGACAGAACACAGCCTTGTACTTGCCTGCTGTACATGCTTTGTTAGTATATATTTAAAGCACTCCAGATTAACATTTCATAACTTCATGATTAGCTCAGGTTTCAGAACAAAGGCTTGACTTGAATTAAATAACTGTTTATGGGCTGAGCTTATATAGATGTATTTTGCCTCAGTCACCACTCACTGCACACGGGAACTGTGATAAATAACTGAGCCTGTGCAGGTCTCTCTCTGACATTTGTTGGATTTTCATTATTAAGGGTGTCCTGAAATCCTAATATTCTTATTTGCAATGATATAAACGATATTGCAACGATATACTTTTTTGTTTTGGAGATCTAGTTGATTATATTACTTGTAAAAATAAAAATCCTTCTGAAAAATTCCTTCTAATCAGCTGAATTTTTTTTTTTTTTTTTTTAACATGTTGTATTCTAAAACCTAACAATAACAGTAATTAGGAATATTAGGATTTCCTACCTAGGTGTATTGTTAGCATTATGTTTTTAAACAACCCATTTCAAAGAGTCTTCCGCCTGCACCTGCTCTGATTTGTTTCTAAAGGCCAAGGTGAAGAAAGGAATTAACTCTCCTAGCCATAATATTTAATGGCTTATTTAGCATTTTGAGAACGTCAGTTTGGCTACAGTTGCCACTATTAGTTGTTGAACTTTGAGGATGGGGAAGTGCCTACAATAATTGGGCACAAACCACAACAGCATTTCTTCTAAAACGAAGCTAGATAGGTCAAACTTAGTCTAACAGACAGAAATCCAATAGGTGAAAATTGTTCTTCCACAGAGCAAGTCATCCATTTCTATGTGTTAGTTTGTGGTGTCACAGAGAGACTTGTCACAACGCCTTCCTCTCCGCTTCAACTTTTTCTCCTTTACCCCCCCCATTCCTGGCTCCTCGTTATAATCTTCCTGCTTCGCGTTGAGGGACAGGCTCGCACTGAAAACCCTAACACTTTCGTCAGAGTCAAGGTCTATTGACAGCGGGGGTGGATTTTTTCCTGTGTAAGAAATCGATGTTTAAAAAAAAACTTAGACTAACACACAGATGAATATAAGAATGCAGATGCATATTTATTTTGTTGTGCAAGCGATTCGACTAATCTTTGTAAATAATCTTAAGTCATAAAACTACAACTTTTTTTGTTTTTTTTAACGCTTACAACGTTTTATGTATCCACAAACAGAAACAAATATACATACACAATGACTTATAGTAACAATGAATAGTTATCTCAAGGACGACTGGTCCCGTCCACCCCCCACCCTCAGAGTTTAACACGAGATTTGGTGTTTTTGACACTGACTAGCAATTCCTGCATAACCTGCCAAGTAGCAGTCATTCGGCACAAAGACGGCCCCCATTAAGCCAATGGAAGTGTCTATGGCGCACTAATGACTCTGGGTGGCTTTGTTCAAATTACCCAAAACTTGCCATCAACCTGAAGGCCGGTTCTTGTTCACATCCTAGGAAATTGTGTACATGGCTTGAACCCCCTTCTCAGAGCTATGTTTGTTGTTTTTATTATTTTAATACATGTTTACTTTTACAGCCTCTACAGTAACTTTTTCTTATTTTGGTTTATTTTATTACCTAAAGCAAAGACATAGTGATCCCAGTGTATGCCCTGATGTAGAATATTAATGAGGGATGTTTTCCTGTTTAAGTGAATGAAACAACACAAAGAAAATTGCTATACAAATCACTTTGTCTCAATAAGTGGACTGTCATCTTGTACACAAACATAATTCATAATTGGATCAGGCATGCCTAAAATACAATTCATTCAAATAATGAATTTACATGTGTACTTATCTTGTAAATGTCTTTCCTGATAAATGACCGATTTTATTGCCACATCGAGGAGTTTTTCGGTTATGATCAATTGCCTTAAGGGATGTTTTGCCTTCTGTCATATTCATCACCTTACTTTTAAGCATTTTTGTTAAATCAATATATAATTCTGTTTTTTTTCTGGTAGTCTGATCACTCTCATTTTTATTTATTTAATTATTTATTTTTAAAGATCATTCCTGAGTATGAGCTAATGAACAACTTACTTAACGTTGATTGCTAAGGATGCTTTTTATTCCTGTGTCAAAATCTTCTATCTTCACGGTTCTTTCACTGTTCTACCTAACCCCCCCGCCGGCAAGGTCTTAATAATCTGTCCATGAGCATAACTTTTGCGGTAACCTGCCATCGTCATACATAGCTGATCAATGTATAACACTATCATGAAGTATCCGGGGGAAAAAAAAACCAAAACAACTTTTCACAGTAGTAAGTGAGTAGACAGAATGTTCTGGAACGCTTTCTCTCGTCATTAGTTCACGGATCTGCCTTCAATAGATTCCGCAGGGATGAGGTAGGCTAAGTTAAGTTATTAAACCTGTCACTGCACTTGCATGAAAAGCGGCAGAAATTAAATTAAGGGCATACGTCAGAAGTCCCTTTTTAAAAACGGGCCGTTTTCAAGCTCCTGGCTTTTTATAGTGCCGCTTTGTTTGCAGATATTGACAAATTCAGTATTAATGAACTGAGCCGCGCTATTGATCCTTGCATAGTAAGTCCGCTTGCACGGTTGTATGATTGCACTGTGGTTGAAGCCAACGATCTCACTGCTGGCTCTTCCTTTCCCTTCCAGGTGCAACAATCGAACGCAGTGCGTGGTAATTACTGGGTCAGACGTCTTCCCCGATCCCTGTCCGGGGACCTACAAGTACTTAGAGGTCCAGTATGAATGTGTCCCCTACAGTAAGTATAGAATTTCATAGGATCGTCTACATTACTGCATAGCAGATGAGACTCATAAAAAAAAGACAGATGCATAAATCACATATTTATGCATGCCACTTTCTTTGGATTCAAGCCATTAGTTTTCCTACCAGGAAAAAGAAAAATCAAACATCATTTGATCTTTCCCCCGATGATTCCGTAGTGATAAAATGCTGCACTCTTGACTGCTGAAGGGCTAGATATTTAGAGGAAATGTGAAAAAGACAGCGCTTGGATCAGTCCGCCGTGTCCGCACTGTCCATCTGGACCTTAACTTAACGCCCCTCGCTGCCAAATGTAAGATGTCCCAGATTTGTCACTCTGCCCTGTGTGAAGTCATACCCATGCTTGGCGTAGGCTCCCGATTGTCTCGCCCTTGTTCATCTTAATTCTGAGCCCGAGTTTATAGAAGCCATCTCCTTTTCTTATACAGCTGCTCGAACAGAGCAGTCATCGATGAGGCTGCCTTATCTGTCTTCTGACACAAAGTAGCATTGTGTATTTTAGAGTGTAATAACGGACCCGGCCGTCTACCTGCAATCATCATTTTAGTGTGAACTGCAATGTGGCTGCTTATCTGTATCTGCCCAGTGTATTTATTTTTCTTGATTCACCTATAAGGCTGTACAGGCTATTTTCTGTCTCCTACTACATTTTCTGAATAGGTTCTTTTTTCTCCCAAGCTTTTACATGCCAGATGAAACATGCTAGGATTTTTTGGAGTGATTTTACCCATTTCAGATGGAAAGGTCCATCTTATTTAGTCCTTTCACTAGTACCTACTGTAGGATTTCCTCTGGCTTCCTAAAATCAGTCATACGCAGTCAAACTCTCTGATTTAGTGAATATATTAGTTGTACTGTTAAATCAGGAAAAGTATCCACAAATCTTACATTGAAAGCTAAGAAAACTAGAACTAGGTCAATATATTCTGTGTGTGTGTGTGAGAGAGAGAGAGAGAGAGATGGTGTGCGAGGTGTGTTGTTGGAGATTGGTGACACATAGTATATACTCAACAGAAATGCAATTATTTATAAATAATCGTATTTTAATACAGTAATATGTGTTGTATTACCTTAATGTTTAGTGAATCGGTCCTGTTCCATATTTTTTCATCATAAGGCCAACCCTAGTCTCTGTACTCCTCATTATTCGCTTCATAAACTAAGTAAGAAATACTGAGGAAATGAATGGGAACGGAGAACCTAGAACGCCCTGGGGAAAAACTACCATACTCCATACAGATCAGTGTCAAATAAGACTGTTTATTAGATTTTTCCTACGCACACGAAAAAAGGTTCTCAGACTTCTGCTGTTAAATAAAATTTCCCTGTATTGGAGATTTAAGACTAAAGACATGGGCATGGAAGGGATGCCCCCCACATCCTGTGAAAAATAGATAGGAATTGCACAGGTATCTTCATTAAAGGGTCTTTTAGCTGACCTCAGTAGTCCATAACAAGCAGCATTGTGTGAATACTGGGAATTATTCTTATTGAAAATTATATTCAGCTGTTAATAATAATGATAAATACCCTTCCAATCTTTTAGCTGAGATATACGGCGGTCACTTTGTTTCATTTGTTAATTTATTTAGCTGCTATAGGTAACCTTTAAACAAAGATACACACAAACACAGCTACGCATGCACACACACACACACACACACACAAATCATTTAGACTAAAAACCAAAATGATCAGTGGATTCAAGCAACGAAGTCTGACAACCAGCAAGCAAACATGCTTAACCATGTTTTAAACGGTCAATGATAGGATTCTAATGACTCTGTCTTTTATCGAAAAACTAACTTTATTCATGTATACAGAGGAAAAGTAAATGGCCAAAGAAGCAGTACATTGCATAGAATTAACATTTGGCAGCCTAGCAGTAAGAAAAGGAAAATCAGGTCCATAGCCAGAAATCTATACACCCTGTACTGTGCATTGTATGGCATTGAATATTCAAATGACCCGCTGACCATCACTAATCCATTAATAAATAAAATTAGGTCGTACCTTGGGACGGACTGGGATAAAAAAATCGGCCCAGGGATTTGTAAACAAAATTATTTATGATGTGGTTTTTTTTAAAAAGGCTTTTAAAGGCTAATTCAGCGTTAACTCAAAAGAAATGTGTTCTTATTAGGAGTTCTACGCTGTACAATATTGATATAAAAATGTTGGCTTATTGAACGAGGCTTAACTTTGACTGACGGCTTTGAAGGATCAATCTGAATGACAGATGTGCATTTGTCTTTCAAACGAGGCTGTGTATACACACCAGGGTTGCCACCTTAAAAATACCGGAAGCTCCATTGATGCTCCATTGATCCCTGCCCTGAAACAAAATGCAGTAATACACACAGATATGCACTCAGAGATTGCAAATCGTCTTAGATGGACATGAAAGATGCAGCCTTGGTGAATACCTTTACCTATATACTTGCTGTCCTTTACTGTCCAAAAGTGAATTTCACTCATTCAAGCACATGTTATATTCAATTGTTTATTGAAACACATTTTAAGAACATACCCAATATATTAAAATACTTATAATTGTCAGCGGCTCTGCGGCATTATTCCATTAATATTTGTAACATTTCTCTCAATTTTTCGGTCCTCTATTTCGTTTTCTCAGAGTTAATTATATTCATCTGGCGAAAAAAAAACAGTAACGATCTGATGATTTGGCAAATTGAGTATCTAGCTAACTAGCTAACTATCGATACATCCAGGATGGGAAATGATAACCTTCAACAGGTGA
This sequence comes from Hiodon tergisus, assembly GCA_025775045.1. Classification (NCBI taxonomy): domain Eukaryota; kingdom Metazoa; phylum Chordata; class Actinopteri; order Hiodontiformes; family Hiodontidae; genus Hiodon; species Hiodon tergisus. The sequence continues at coordinate 48,550 of JAOVYW010008295.1, forward strand.
ATATATCTACCAACTTTGGTTAAATGTCAATTCTGTCTGCAATTTCAATTCACCCTAGAATGCGTTCTCTAGATTCCATTCCCATTAGAGAGCTTCGATTTGCGAACGAAACAGCAAACGCTTGAAATTGCAGCGCCCAGACCATGCATTCAATAGTTGACTGCAATATTTTTATCTAAAAGTATTTTTTTTGTTTGTTTAAGACTGAAAACAATTGAGGGTAAAGGGATGTCACTATTTGGTTTTGGTGATTGGACAGACATGTCAGTTTCAACACGAACCAAGTAGCGTCTATATGGATTCTTGCTATTTTTCTGATTCAGTTTTGTCCAGAACAGAACTGAGGCATGCTTAACTGAAAAACACGCAAACAACATGCAGTTTGCCCCTACTTTTCCAACTCAACAAACTCTCAGATCCGCAATTTTTAAATAAATATAACAAACACATATATGCCTAAACTTTAAGAATGGCAAATTTTGTAATGTATTTATTTAATTTCCTACAATTAAAAGAATAATAAGACTGACATTTATATGAGAGCATCCTATACATAAGTTTACCGTTTTTCTCTGTAGGAAGAGATGTGGGCCTCCTGGAGAATACCACATTTAAATTTCAATCAATAAAGTCAATATGTTAATCCAACCTGTATAAAGTGGCCTGGAAATAAAATAAAAAAAGTTTAATTTTCAAGACAGTGGGTATACCAGTGGGAGGGGAAATTGAAGTGCCACAAATGCAGAAATTTCATGTGTTAGTTCATTATTTTGCTTTTTAAATTTTATTTCCACTGTTCTCTTTTTTACTTTAGGTTTGTACATCTGGGCCATGGTTTAAGTGAAGTTTGATGCTACAATTTGTTGTTCTTTAAAAATGCCTCACTGTTTTCTTTCCTTTTTACTTCTGCAGGCACCTTGCTTCAAACCCTGACTTTTACAATGTGTCTAGAGCTGGTGACTGACTGTGTCATTTTCGACTAACATCTAAAATTCATACCAACAGTCTTGGGTTTTGTTTGTGTCCTTTAATAGGGTTCTTTTTCTCTTGATTTCTGGCTGGACTTCTCCCGTTTTCTTTTCAGCAGTTTGTTTATTTCATGTTTGATGTCTTAGGCAGCTTGAATACAGATCTGAGACCCAGAGCATTACATGCTACTGTTAACATCTTTCTAATCTCGTATCTAGGACAGAAAACTGTTTATAAAACGGTTTATAATCTTTCCGTAAGCTCTTGTACATACCATAAATTCCATACCATTGTACATACCTGCCCTTATACATACCATAAATAAATCACATAATATCACTTTTACAATTTACACTCAGCTACTGTAACATTTTTTTAATTGGTTAGGCAAAATAATAGTAAACTTGTATAACGAACTTCCCATTTTGCCACTGGCAGTTTTAGATGTTGAAATAACCATTGTATACTCATGAGCTAAACTGGGTATCTATTAATTTATCCTAATGAATAAAGCATGTGCTAAGCAGTACCCTCAGGGGCCTCAAAGCACGTATTGGATTTTTTCTATGACACAACGTTCGACACAAACAGCTTGTATCTGAGTGACATCCTATAGTTTGAAATAACTGGATGCGAACATTGTAAACTCCATTTAAAAAATAAAAGAAAAATCCTGATGAAGTAAATAAAGTGAGGATATTCATAAAATTAATCTATATTTAAAAAAAAAAGTTTGTGAGTTATTGTCGTGATTTAAAAAAATACATTTAAACTATAACGTTAATTAGAATGCTCATTGGTTGTTGAGACAATTAACAATTAGATAGCTAAATACCGCCAGTCTCAAGAAAATGGCGGTATTTAGCTTGTTAGCTAGCTTACGACAGCCAGTGTACATAGCATCTCATTGACAAAGGGGACATGCAAACGGTATTATTTCTACAGTAGTATTTCTGCCTAGTCTTCTGTCAATATTAACTACCAGCGGCCACTGGTGGTAAGTACATCTTACTGATTGCTCCTTACTTTAACAGTGCAGAAACTGTCAATCGACTATGGGATTGTTTTAATGACAGCTGTAGTTGGGTGATATACTTCAACCATTTAGTTTGAAGCTCAATGCATGTCTAAGGTTAAAAAAATATATACGGATTTTATTTTATTTTTAAAACAGCGCTTTAGAAAAATTACATTAGATTTCAGTTCTGAAAAATAAAGTTACAGGCAAATGGCATATTATTAGCTGAATTAAAAGAGTTTCCTGATGTATATTTAGGTTTTATTCTTACAATTTGTGAGTCTGATGTCTCCATGTTCTGTGCTTAGTTGTGTGAGGGTCTTAAAGGGACAATGTACTGCTACCCACTGGGGTGATATTGACTCCTAACCTGTCTATACAAATACACCTTCTTTAGAACCCCCCCCCAATTGCCAAGTGTGCTTACACCTCTCTCTTTGCTCTGCTAATACTAGCCTGAAGCGGTTTCGAGATTACATGGCATTGTCCGTTTAAACCTTTGTTCATATCCTAACCCAATCCTTCTTCCAAGTTAGGAATTGCCTGCTATAATATGATGATTTTCGTGTTCTTTCTTTTCCCTTCTCAGAACTGGTCTACCGTTTTTGCCTTTACTTCACAGCGTTTGTTTGTGTGCCAGCTTGCGTGCGCGTGCGTGTGAGGCCGTTGATATGAAAGTTAATTCCTGTTAACCTCTTTTTTTTCCCTTGCACCCTTTGCAATCTCTCTTCCAATGCTCAAAATAGAAGTGGAGCAAAAAGGTAAATAACTGACACACTCCAAACCCTAGCTCTTGTTTTTGTGACATTTACAACTTTCCTGTCACCCTGCTAATGTTCGGATCCCCGTAGACAGTGCAGAAAGAAAAAGGAGGGGGGGGGGGGGGAGACATTACTGTCACTCTCAGTTGAACTGTAACAATGGGAAATCGAATAGTAATTAAAAAAATCAGATAAGACACTTGCAGTTTAAAGAAGTAAGTGGGGTGTAGAGGCTGGAGTCCACACAGGTTTATTTTTTCTCCATATCCCTTGGGCTCTGGCTCCTGTTAAGACTTGTTTTGCCTGGCTTTCCCTGTCCATAGTATGTCATGGTGAATGGGTTTCTCTTCCTTTTCAACTCTCTTCCCCTACCTATTTTTCTCTTCTTACGCTTGCCCCTGTCTTGGTCCCCACCCTACTTTTAGTTCATATTTTCAGTTCCAAAGCTAAATTATTTAGACCTTTATTTTTTTTAAATCATATTTCGTCGTTTAATTTTTAATCTGTTTGTTCTAATTCATCCAAATGACGACATTTGACACGCACTGCTATCTGTGACAGCAACTCTTTCGGGTATCGTCAGTTAAGAAGCTGGTATTAATGACCGAAATCTCACAAAATGCACCGTGAAGGATCGAAAGGACTGTTTACACCCCTCTCTCAGTGTCCTACTTTTATTTACAGAATTTGTTTTTGATTTTAGTTTGCTTTCTAATCCTGTATCCCCCTTACCTATGCACTTTAAGGTATATATCACAGAAAAAAAAAGTAGCACGTTAAACCAATTCAAATATTAGCTAACGTGACAGACTTGATGCTTGAACATTTCTGCACAATAATTTTTTAAAAGCCTGTAGTGTTTTAAAGTAGCTAAAATATATCCGCCGTGCATAGTCTTCCAGCCATTGAAATATGTGTTGCTGCTACCCTACCCTCCTTCAGACGGAAAACGTCTCAAAATGCCTGGTGCAGATGTTTGCTTTTGTTCCTGTGTGACGTTCACTTAAACCCATTCCCTGTTTTATTCTTTCCTTTTGCTAGTTTTTATTTGTCCAGGGACTCTGAAAGCTGTAGGAGAGGCTTCTTTTCTCTTTGAGACGGAGCAGCAAGCCGGGGCATGGTGCCGGGACCCCCTACAAGCGGGCGACAAGGTCTACTTCATGCCCTGGACCCCGTACCGTACCGACACGCTGATAGAATACGCGTCTCTGGACGATTTCCAGAGCGCTCGCCAGACCACCACGTATAAGCTTCCGCACCGGGTGGACGGCACGGGGTTCGTGGTGTACGACGGCGCGGCCTTTTTCAACAAGGAGAGGACCCGCAACATCGTCAAGTTTGACCTGAGGACTAGGATAAAGAGCGGGGAGGCCATCATCAACAACGCCAACTACCACGACACCTCGCCCTACAAGTGGGGCGGCAAGACTGACATCGACCTGGCCGTGGACGAAAATGGCCTGTGGGTGATATACGCCACAGAACAAAACAATGGGATGATTGTTATCAGCCAATTGAATCCCTACACCCTGAGATTTGAGTCGACCTGGGATACGTCCTACGACAAACGGTCTGCCTCGAACGCCTTCATGATATGTGGCATCCTGTTCGTAGTTAGGTCAACCTACGAAGACAATGAGAGCGAAGTGAGCAAAAGTCTGATCGATTACATGTACAACACTAAACAAAACCAAGGAGAGTTTGTGGATATTCACTTTCCCAACCAGTACCAGTATATTGCTGCAGTGGATTACAACCCCAGAGACAACCAGTTGTACGTGTGGAATAATTTTTTCATGCTGAGGTACAATCTGGAGTTTGGACCCCCTGATCCTGCCCAGGGTAAGCAAATTTTTTTTGGTCCTTGTCCCCAAGGCTAGAGTTGGAGGTGTACCTAGACACTGTTGCCTGAACTTAAGCCGCACACATCCGAATTCCTGTGGTATTCTCCTGCCTCAGCATTAGCTGTTACAGATGACTGATTTTTAATTTAGAATTCAGTGCGTGTTAAATGTTTAAAGGAAGTTTTCGGAGTACGGAATATTTCAAAGTGAAGTAGAACAGTGTGACAGTAAACAAAATCACTAAGTCCCGGTTAATGCATCGTAAGGGACTCGCGCGTCTGGATTTACGCAGGCTTACAGACCCTGACACCCACAATCCCATTTTAATGACGTGGGCTCCGGTCGTTGTCGGGAATCAGACCTCATCCGGGGTTAACCATACCTGCCTGCATGGGCAGAGTGGATTGGAAACAGATGGGTCCGGTCCGTCTGGCTTTTAATCTTAGGCCTCGGCGTGGGAGATGCAGTGACAAAATGCCAGGCTACATAAGTCAAATACAGAAATCACGAGGGACAGATGCAAAGAATAGGTCTTTAAGTTTGCTTTCAGGAGTCTATAGGAAGAATACAGACTCATCTTCAGAAGGGGCAGGGTATTTGTGATACCTGCTCTTACAAGACTTAATCCTTAACACCCAGGCGGCACGCTATCCAGGAGTTGAAACCACTATTTACAGCACATATGAATTAAATAGACATTAAAGAGGTATTTACCATCTAGTGTATCTCTTGAGTGGGGGGATTTCTGGATTTCTGGATAAAATATAGAGGAAGCCTGATATGTAAAGTAAGGGTACTGGATTGTTTGAGAATAAAAAAACAAGCTTACTTACTGGTGGATATGGGTTAACTTCCTATTAAATTATACAAACTCTTCTTAGTCTGTATATGCAGAAGATCATTTTTATTAAGGGTTCATCATTACAAATGTGAATTTTTAAAATACTTATAATCAGGGGGCCCATCACTGCCGCATGCTATTGTAATTTGACAGCTTTTTATTATTATAGTTTTTTAGTATTGGCCTCATTTAAATGACATTGCCAGCACTTAATTCTGAACATTTCTACTTTAACATGTAGGTATCTATTTCCTATTCCGCTTTCACGTTGTTATGTTCCTGAGTATCCTCATGAAGAAAAAAACCCCCACAGATTTTATTTGTAATTTGAGGCTAGTTTCATAAAAAACAACACAATTGATACAAAGGTATTCTGGAACCTGCTAGGCTGCTAGTCATATTGGGAGAAAAAAAATTATTCACAATGGAATGACTAATGGAATAGGAAAACAACTCGGAGTGCTAAAACCTTGGATAAAAACTACTGATCATATTTGTACCTAAATCGCTCTTCGAAGTTGCTCTTTTTAAGAGTATCTCTTGAGAACCTTAATATAAATAAATTCCAATATTTATTTTCCTATCCAGCCTTTCCCACTTGTGTGTACAGTAAAACCACGTTGAACGCTTGATATTCTCGGAAATAAGGTGCCCCCCTAACAGTGTCATTTGTCACGAGTAAGGGCTGTACGGGTGCCTGATTCGGCTATGTGGAGGGAATTTTTGTGCCGTGTGGGAGACGCTGTCGAGAGTAGTCGCAGGTTAATTCTCAGAAACCGGCCTCGGTAACCTTGGCGACGCGGATAACGCAGGTGTGACAGGGAACATGGATTCGAATGTTGAAGCTGACGGCTAAACGCGGCTAAAGACCGCTCTCAATCGTGCAAGACAAAGGACTGTATAGGACATAGCTTAAAAGTAAATAGTAAACAGGAGATGTGCTGTGTTTCGTGTATGACAATTACATCCGGGATTTAACGACAAAAAGTCGACGACTTTAGTGCCAGCTACACTGATTGTGATGCAGGTGGCAGGCTGGATGCTTAAAGTGCCTTCTGTAAAGTGGGAAGGAAACATCTCCGCAATGAGCCACAAAGTTTTTTTTTTTTTTTGTTGCCATGGAGAGGTCTCTGATCACCAAAAGACTCAGCTGACATTGTAGATACACTTTTCTCGCATACAGAAATGTGTTGTTATAAGGAAAAAGTCTGCCCTTGGAAAAAAAAAGAAGATGAATAATTCCGTTGCAGGTACGCAAAGTGAATATCTAGGCTATAAATGCATTCTAAAACACAAAAAAATCAATACCCTGAATGCATTCTCCCCTTGCTAGGTGAGCTACGTGATCTGTCACACGTGCCATTAATGAGGGAGACTCATTAGATGAAGTACGGCTAGCAGTTTTGAATCATCTTGCAGATTCTTATTTTATATTACAGCTGCCACCTCATACCTTTCCCCTGCACTTGATCAGGTTCAGCTGATCTTAAAAAGAAACCTTCTGTCCTACTTCAAATTTGCATGTCCACCTGGTGACTGGTCTTTGCAGTTGTCACGCAAGACTGGTACTCTTGCGGAGTTCTGTGAAGGAATTGCAAAACAGTTCTCTGGGCTTAGTGGTTCCTCACTCCTTATTTGTTACTCGTTCTCCGTCCGAGGAACCGCGCCACTGATAGCTAGGTCCGGATCTGCATACTGTTCAGCGTTTGGCTATGTGAATACAGAATCTCCAATGATCATGGCAAGACAAACAGCGTACATCTGTTTGGTTAATTTTTGCTAGACAAAACCTTTGCCTGTATTTGCCGGTAGTCTGGAGATTTCCCCCTGGATAATTCAGGCTGCAGGCAGGCGAGTAGTGGTTAGGGGATTTTCACAAAGACCTTTTAGTTTTAAGTGACTTTGAAGGTCATGGAGTTTGTGTGAAGAGAAATGTGGGATGATTTTGGCTGCTTTTTCCCATCTTTCATTATTACCATGGCCAATCTGAAATGTATGAATACAATTAACGGCAAAAGTGTAATTATCACACTCTAATTTCGGTAATGTGGAGAGAGAGAGAGAGTGAGAACAGTAGGAATTAAAATACACATAATTTTCAATTAAGCATTTGAATATTTGCTTCACTTGCTGAAACCTTTTAAGGAAATGTATTACTCATGCTTAGCGATGCCAATGATTTTATCAAATAATTGAAAGTAAGATTGTGGAGTAATTATATGTATGTATGTGTGTATGTAGGTAAATATGTTTTATCTGTGAGATCACATAGGCATACCTGGTGGACAGTAGGAAAAGAAAAGTTCAGCATTGGAGTGAATTAATTTTTGTTCAGAGCACGTATTTTGTGTTGCTTTTGATTATGAAAAACATGACACTGAGCCAAGTGTCACCAAGGCTGTCCGCATCTGGGCAGGTTATCCTGCATTGCATCTGTAAAAAGAGGTTGTAGTCATTTTAAGTAAAGACAAAGATGAGGTTAATGTAAGAATAATGAGGCCCCTTTTTAACTCTTTTTAATTTTATTTATAAGTAATCTGTATTGCATGTATAAGGTGCAGATAAAGGAAACAGCCACATAATTCATCCATAAAATCTCTCTCTTTCTCTCTCTTAGATGCAATAAAAATAAGGAGAAGCGTGTCTGTGTATATCTAAACGTCAAAGAGGGACTTAGATTAGACCTCTTATGTGACACTCAAATAGATTGTCTTGTCTCAGTTATAAAAAGGCTGAAATTGCACGTACAGGTAACATGGAGGAATGTTTCAAAATGGTAACGGAAAAAATCTAATGTATTTGAGAGGGGGATGTAGTTGATAGTTGATCTGAGTCAGGCAAAGAAGCGCGTTAAATAATTTGCTGGATATAAACTTTTATCAGAGATCAGATGATAAAATGTATGGAATCAGATCTAAAATAAAGCTTTGGAACAATGCATTGAAGTTCTATTCAGTTACGTCCCTAGACCCCCGTTACATTTTATTGTTGAAATAATAAAGTTTTTTGCTTGCTTCTGAAGATACTTTAAAGTATTTTTGATTTTAAGAAACAAATGCAGTGGTGTAGAAACGTTAGTAATGCATACGTTTGAATTACAAAGAACGCATTATTTATTTAAATATGTGGTGTTTCAAAGTGTTGAGATGCATTTAAAACCCCACAGACTTTGTGAATTAACAACGTGGTAATATTAAATTTGTCAAAATTGGCAAGTATTTTGTTTTATCTTAGGAAAAGAGGTATTTCCAGTATTTAAAATAAGAATCATATAAAATCTAGAACGATACCGTATTAATTCGTAATTTTACATTCATGGTATTGGTTGTATGGTCATAACACATCATATAACCTGCACCAGTGACAACAGTGTATGATACATCAGCGATTGATTCCTTTTAATGGATTTGCATGTGCTTAATTGAAGTTCACATACCAGTTACCTTTTATTACCACTGCCTCACCTCAACTGGAAAGGGTTTTCGTCAAACAAAAGAGGTAGTGATGGTAACATGGTCGATATTCTCTACTCCATAGTACCATAGCTAGCACAATTACTAGATTATTAGGCTGGTATAATAACACATAGATACTGAGTAAGCACTAGGCCTATCCATTTCAGCAAGTTCAGTATAAAATGTGTTTTCTCTGTCTGCCCCTTGGCAAACCTCTTTTTCTTTTTTATCTTTCTGTTGTCGTGACTTCCTGTGATTTCTCGTCTCAGATCTTTTAGTCAGATCTTTCGTATGATTTCATATTGTGCTTTAATATTCAGCAATATGGTACATTTTTGTGCTTCTTTACAAAATAAGGTAATTTAAAAAAACAGCTTTAAAATATAAAATGACATTGGGCCAATGTTAATTTTGTCCCACAATAGTTATGCAGAGACTGGTGGGTTATTAGCTGGTGGTTTCAAGTAGCCCCCCATTTTAATAATATAAACACCATTAAATACAAATGGTGTCTGTGGTGCAACAATCCCACAGCTGAAACTGCTTAACCTTCTGTTCTGTGTACTGCTCAGGCTTTGGTTTGGGAAAATACAGGCAGTGATACATTCCAGTAAAAGCTAGGGCCAACCTGTGGCATACAGTGAAATCCAATGGGACCATTGGTCTCACGATTGCTGTGTCACCTGGACGCCAGAATCAGCTGGGTCTTACCACAGCTGCTGTTGGTAATTGCAAATAAGTTTTGAATGCTCTATTTATACAATGAAGGCACACAAACACACACACACACACACACACACACACACACACACACACACACACACATATATCTCCGTGTCTATAATCTATAATATCTATAATATGTGGTGTCACATCGTATTAGTATTTGCCTACTAGGTGCTGTATGGCAACCTATGTATGTTTCCTCGAGTGCAATTGGACATGTTTGTGTGTAAACGTGGGCGAGACTTCCATTCTTCTGGTAGGAAAATGAAGGAAGTACTGGCAGTCTTCTGTCCCCATTTAATCTCAGTAAAGATGCAGAGGAGAGTTCCTCCAGGTTTTTTGTGCTTCTTCCTTTCCTTGTGATTGTTGTTTTGGATTGTGACTGTGTGTCTGCCATTGAAATTGATTTATAATATGTCCTTCCTGCACATAATTAGCACATCTAGAAATGGAAATTATGCTAAATAAAGGGGGAGGGGGGTATTGCTATTGGTTTAATGTTGGCTTGTTTCACTGGAAAAAAATATTCTTAACATGAAAGGCCCTAAAATGAAGCAGCCAAAATGAAGCTATGTGTGCATATTGTCGCAGGGACATTGGGCTATTGTTTTATAGTGCAGAATTACTAAAACGCACTACAATGCTAAAATTAGTGTTAAAGGCCAAGCTGAGAGAATGTCATTAATTAAGTGACTCTCTAAACGTTTCTTTTTATAGTGGTCAGGGCCGGTTTTCTGTGTGTTACACCCCTGCCTCTCCGTGTCCATTCAGAGAATGTGCGGTCAAGCGAAGGGCTATAATCGATGAAGGTCATGAAAGGGAAACAAAAACATCACGGTGAGCCTAATTCCAGAGGTTGCTGGGTTCAGAGTAATTCCACTGATAGCCAGATCTTGTCACAGGTGTCAAGGAGGTGGTCTTAAAACATACCAATTAGGGCATTACTGCAAGCCCAAACAGGTTATTAATTGCTGTGTTCAACAGATGCCAATATGCAGGGCAACTCTACACATCCGAAACCTGATTTATACGCACACACACACACGCGCGCGCAACAGTTGTTTTTACAACAGCAGTGAAACCATTTGATGTTAAGAAACCTTTATGAATACACATGGGAAATATCCATATATATATATATATATATATATCCATATATATATATATATATATATATATATATGATTTTTTTTTCTAGTTGATTTTTTATCTTTGCTATACTTTTTTTGTTTGATTCGCAGTATATATTGCGGTATATGGTGTAGAAGTTACAAAACGGCTCATAGCTTGAGGGGGTGAGGATTCTTTGTAATTCTTTGTTCTGTATCTGTGTATGCAGTATTGTTCATGAATATATGAGCTTTGTAATGAATTGTGATGTTAAACACGGCTAAGCAAATTGATCATACTATCTGTTATGCGTTCAGGTAAAGCTCAGTGTTTTTGCTTGTAACCTAGCAATGTAATTTCTTTTTCAACTCGAGTTCACTCTCACAGCAACTGAGGCTGTTCCACACTTTGTCAAGGCAGTAACATTTCGCTGCTGTCAGAGAACATTTTTAGCTGCTGGATTTAGAAGGACTGTGCTGATTGGACATTGGAAGTCGATGTCAAAACATCCATCCAGCGCCACAAAAAAGAAACCTTTTATTTATTTTTTTATTTTTTTCACAATCTGAAAGCCAGGACTCACAGAAAAAAAACCCTTTGCTGCAGCCAAGACAGCCCCAATGGGGAGCGGAATGAGTTGTCAACGGTAGTCGATCGAGACTAATTCACGGCAGACAGCATCCGACTTCAGAGAAGACGCCGTCTCATTCTAGCAGCGCTGAAACGTTACATCGACACCGTGGGGGCATTGTGGGAGAGCTGCCAGGCTTAAGCTATTGCTTTCAGCCAGTCACATCACCTGTTGATGGCAATGAACTATTTCAGAAATGTCTATCCGGCCCTCAAATCCTGACCTAGCGCTTTTAATCCCCTCACAAACCCCCCGAGTTTTAGCCCCTGAAAAAGTTTATTTATTTTCCTTTTTCCTCCCACCCCCCCCCCCCTTTCCGTCTCCCAGTGGAAACGGAAATGATCACTGTCTAATGGGCCTAATGGTTTTGCATGTCTTGTTAGCTGTGATGGAAGCAGATGAGAGCCAACATTTATATTCCGAGCTTTGAGACACGAGGCTCCTTCCTGGCAACCGGTCCCCTCCTTCTCAGGATAAATAATGAACAAGGACTCTGAAAATAGTTTTTATTTTATTTTATTATTTATTTATTTCCATGATAGGATGAGGATTTTAGGGCGTACGCCTACTGATGTCCGTATCAAGCAGAACGATCGAAGGAAACCGTGACAGATTCCGTCCGTGTGTTTGTTTTTAATTCGGTGTTTGCATTAGCCCCATGGAGTATCAAAGGCTGGAGATACCATACAGGGAGCCATGACAGAATGCACTATTTTATTCTCTCCTTTTGATGTAAACTGGGATGTCTCCTCTGTTGAGGAGGGTAAAGACGTTTAAACATCCTCTAAGAAAGCGGCAATAATAATCTAATAATTTTTTTTTTTTTTAACAGTCGTATTTGTTTGCCTGAAATGCAAACTTTGAAAAGCCGCTATCAAACACAAACTGGAAAACCAACAGCATATTTAATGTAATATTCCAATATTTACACACGGACAGACATACACACACACAAGCACTTTATTCATTTGTTAATCTAATTAAGGCTTTAGATTAACTTTTGTGGCACATGTTGAATGTGGCAAAAGAGATTTACATCTTAGTCTTTGATATTTATTCTTTTTTTTTTTTTGTTTGCCACTGACATTGCATTAGATACTTCAAGCCTGCTTTATCAAAAAGAAAGATGAAGGAGGAATAGAAATCAGAAAAGAAAATACAGGCTGTGTCTTTTTCTGCTGAGATTTAATCAGGCATGCAACAAAATCTCTCAAGCAAAAATGACAGCCAGGCGGGTAGATGTCGCAGTAATTGTTTGCATGCCACAGCCTAAATACCAGGAATAAAACTTTTTTTTATTTATTTTTCTACCGAAAAAGTATTTTGTCAGTTTTTGCTATTGCATATCGATAATTTACCAGCGATCACGTTTTGTATTTCATTTAACCACAACTCTTTCTTTACTGGCTAAAACTGTCATTGACATGAATGATCCTCCTAATGCAGATGGCTAGCTACTTAAGGGTGGCAAATTACATAAAATATCATTTGTGTCAGGCACCATATTTTTTTCACCAATTGTCGTGTGTCGACGTTATCGATATCCGTCATCTTTTAGCAGACGCTGTTACTTTTGTGTTAGGAAAACGTCCGTGAGCGCCATGCTTCTGGTGACAAATCTCATATCCCGGATTGTTTTACAGGTTCTACAGTCTTGGGGGCGTCTGTCACACCCGACCTTCCCAAGACAACCACCACCGCCCCCACTACAACCACCGTGTCTCAGAAAAGCCTGGCAAACACCACCACCACCGTGGCAGGCTCCAAGGAAGGAAACCGGGGCCCCAAACAGGCGGTAGAGACGCCCCAGACGACGGCCCCTCCGTCTCTCGATTCCTTACCTTTACCGGAAAGGTTCTGCGAAGGCACGATGAAAAGGGGCATATCGTGGCCCCGTACGCAGAGGGGCATGTTACTGGAGAGACCGTGCCCCAGGGGAACCAGAGGTAGAGTACATGTTTTCCTGCAGTCTCCTCTTTTCTATTTTCTAACCTCTCACAGTGTAGGAAAAACCCATTTCCGTACTGTTATTAAAAATAGGCCATATGTGATGTGTGAATTAAAAGGGCCGCTTCCACCAATTACTTGTTATTTTGCAAAGCTTTTAAGGCACTTTATTTGTTTTGGTGTTACAATGCTAACAAAAAAAACACTACCCTTTGACTGCGTACTCACAATGAATATTTTTATTTATTTAAGTGCATGGGTTTTAAAGGCCTTTTAATAGACCTGCTGCTGAATTGCAGTTTATTTCATCGTTGTGCCATGAACCCTTTATCTTGAAAGAAGCGACGTGGTTTAATTATCTCCGGGCTAGCGTGCAATTCCTTCACGCTCGCTCTGAGAAAAGCGATCCAGCTCCATTTCTCCTTTCTTTCGCCAAGGCACTGCCTCCTACCTGTGCGCCCTTGCCACTGGGGCCTGGAATCCGAAAGGGCCTGATCTCAGTAACTGCACGTCCCACTGGGTGAATCAGGTGGCCCAAAAGGTGTGTCTGAACTGCACCACACCCCGTGCCCGTTTCGGAGTTGTTACAGGTGGTGTGTCACATCCAGGCTGATATACGGAGCCGCCTTGAATGGTCTTGCTATATGTGGTCAACTAACAACCTTCTGTGCATTAGGCTAACGTTTTGATTACGTTTAGCTTGTCATGTGTAGGTCAAAGTAGTAATGTCACAAAGGAAGTAAAACAGGCTAGTTCGGTTGAAAAGAGACACAAATGTGCAGACCTGAACAGGTCTTACCAGAAATCTGGGTGATTAAACACAGGAGAACCATTGAGTAAAATAGAACTGCTGGGCTATCTACTATCTAAGGGTATGGTCTACTGATAACACCAAAACACATATATATGTATATATAATTATACATTCCTCACAATTGTGCTAATAACTTTGTTTTAGAGTTTATCAGCACTACCAAGTTACAAGTTTCCCATGCACTGAGGTGCATGATAATATTTCATCTCAGCATGAGCTGTAATTAGAGGGTAGAGATATGCAGACTGAAATAATATCTTTGACTGCGCTGAGATGATTTATTTCACTCCAGATCAGAAGTGGAGAAAACGCTGCTAACCTTGCAAATGAGCTGGCCAAGCACACCAAAGGGGCAATCTTTGCCGGGGATGTGAGTTCATCAGTCAGATTGATGGAGCAGTTGGTTGACATTTTAGACGCTCAGCTGCAGGAACTGAGGCCCAGCGAAAAGGACTCTGCAGGCCGGAGTTTTAACAAGGTATTTTAATGTTTCGTGGCCCTTTGAGCCCCTTTCTCTCCGTACCTTATTACACAGTCTGTGTTTCATAGGCTCTGTTGGTATTTCTCCCTGTCTGTTTTCGAGGTCTCTACAATAATATATTTCCTAGTAGAATTTTAAAGATTTGTTCAGCCAGACCAAGTACAGCAGTAACAGTATAAAGCCATAAAAAGATTATAACCCATGAGACTGAAGTTTTTGGGTGATGGAATATGGCATTTTAATTCTGTTTCAAGACAGCACTGGTGTATTTGCATGTTCTTTAAAAAAAAATATATTTTTTTTTCTTATTTTTGAAGTTTAGATGAAATTCTCCTTAAGTTTGCATATTGTTTGTGACTGCTGTCATTCCTAAATCCTCACCAAAAAGGCTTTCAGATCACAGCCGTAAAAACCTCAGATAAAAAAATTATTATTTTTTGCTCATGATGCAAAGTTGTGAAATAACATACCTTTCATAATTCGGTTATAAAACATTTAAATGAATATAATTCTACATTATTAGTTAATGACAATAAGCTCATAACAAGCGCACTCCTGTTTAAGTGATCCGTAGCATCAGTGCGGATCAATGTGTCACAAACTATCGTTTTCAGTTTGAAATCCTCTGAGAAATGGGTAACATTTTTCAAGTTGTTGATGACAGTTATAACGTTAATTAAGTTTCAGATGAAGTAATATTTATTTATTTTTCACGAGTGTTGCCAAAAGGGGACGACACTAGCCCTTAAACTAGTCCTAAACGTTGCATTAACCACACGAGATATTTATATGACTTCTCCTTGTGGTTTGTGTATTCCTAACCCTAACCCATCTGCTGTGTCCTGGCCTTTTTTTGGCATTTTGTTTTATCATTACTAAGATTTTGTGTACCCCCTTTTGCCTCCCGACACGACGAGAGTAAATATTGCTATGAGAAAATTCTGAAAGAAGTAATATCCAGTGTAAAATCTAAATTGAACTTGAGCTGAGGGGAGTCGAACGGCTGTAGTTTATGTGGACATATTCAAAGGCCTTGGCAGCGCCGCCATTGGCTTCTGCGTCTGCCCAACCACAGAATTAGACAGTAGATTGTTTCGAGTCATCCTCTGGACTGGACTTAATCCGCTGCACAGGGGGAGATTCAGTCAGACCGATATGGAGGTTGTGATCGCTGAGCTTGGGCAGCTTAGACTCCAGCACGTATTGACAAGTTTTGGACTCTCAGATGAAGAGAATCCACATTGTAGCACTGTAGCTTCTACTGGCTGCTTGTGCTGATACTCCCACCCGGGACATTGAGGGGCCTGGACTTACCCGAGGTTGTGTTACAGGACCTTCATTTAACACTTAAATATCCTTCAAGCCTTTTAATGTCAACCACATTGTCATTTCCAGATTTTTTTCTGCAATCCTGTTTGTAATATAAAGGATCTGGTGAAAGAGGAACTTTGCAGCGTGAAGGAAATTACACTGTAAAACAAGTTAGAATACCTATTTAAGTAATGGCCTCTCATTTGTAATCTCGTACACCTACTAATTTTGTACTTCTGTCTTTAATGTGTTTTTTTGTTTTGTTTTGTTTTGTTTTGTTTTTTTCAAACGAAAAAAAGCTTCAAAAACGAGAAAGGACATGCAGGGCGTACATGAAGGTATCTCAGCTATGCTGCTGCTGTATGACTTGGTCCTCTCCACACCTGCTCCCGCCCCGCCCTGCCCCGCCCGGCCCCGCCCTGCCTAGCCTCGCCCAGCATGTTTGCTCTGTCTGTCGTGTCTGCTGTCCGCCGCGTCTCGCCCTGCTCTCTGCTTCAAGCATTTTTAGAGTATCGCCTTCCCACCGCTGTAATCTTGCCATGCTGACGGACAGAAGTGTGATCAAAGAAGCAATTAAATCATTTTATGTTGCAAACATTTTATTACATTCTTTTGAACCTATTTTTTTTTTTTTTTTTTTTGCTGCTGGAATACTTAAAAAAAAAAAAAAAGTCTTGTTGCTTGTGTATTTATCTTTGCATTCAATTTGTAGTTTTTTTTATATTTATGTACCGACATTTTTTTCCCTCTATGTTAACAGAAGAAAAATTTGACATAAACACGTGCAATGAGCTCATAGTCGTAGAACCAAACAAACCAAACGGTTTGAGAGGCCAAATTCCTCAGGCAGAAGTTTACACTTCTTTACCATCAACAACGCATGTGAAACCGAACAGCTTGGGCACCCTCCCATCCGACCAGCCCTTATGGGCGTTTAAGATTATTCCGGCCGTTTTTTTTCTTTTAACTGCAGTTGGATCCCGACCTCTGATCACAGAGCATGGGAAATGATATAAAGCACGCTGATGGTAGTGGAGTCCTGCCTGTGCTTAATTTATGTAGTTCAGGTCATGCTGTGACCTCCACCTGGAGAATGAAGTTCATTTGTCAGCTCACAAATTTGTCTCTTAAGTTACAGTCGGAAATATAGTCATCTTAGTGCCCAGTGGGAGGAAAGCATTTTTACCCTTTACCGCCTAATGGCCCTGTAATTGTTAGCATGTAGGCTGTTCTCTGTGCTATTATATTCTATAGTCTTTTCAAACACGTCAAACTGTCTACCTGCCTCCATGATCAAAAGGGTTTTTTTTCTCTCTCTCCAATTAGGTTTATTAATCTCACCTGGATGTTGGATTTTCCCCACAGCTTACTCAAATAGACTAAAATTAAGACAGGAGTGTATGTATTTTGTATAGAATTTCGTGTTTCCGATGTACAGACCTTTTAACGAACGCAGGTATAGATAATAATTATGTGCCCAATGCCTCGTTATATCTGGGCTTGACAGGTTTCCGGGAAAACCAGACAAGCTGGACCCCCCATTGATACGTTATTTACCATGATGGATTTTCTGGGACGTTTAATTGAATTTTTTGATTTATTTGCCTGACTGTAAATTAGCTGAAAGGAGACAAAGCAATTCTAATGAGAAATATACGGATGGATAAATAACATCTCAATCTAGCCTGTGAGTCTGGGTGCGTTATGATTTATGGATTCTGTAATTATGTTATTTCTTCTGAGAACAGTGCATTCTCAGTATGTAGTTTTCTGCTTCTTGCAGGTGAAGCATCCGGCGCAATTTAGGTAGCTAGACCGCGTGCCAGAAAATAAAATCCTTTGTCAGGATGATGTTCTCAGAGAAAAATTGCCCAAACTGAGTGGAATTAATTTTTTTTTAAAGTGCAAAGTCTTAGACACCTGCACTGTGTCTTTGTCTTCCTCCTCTCTCTTTGTTTTATCCATTTCTCACAAACGGCAATGCAAATGAGGAGTCCGGAACATTTCTTTTATCACCAGAGGCATTCTTTAATTGACACGCTGCATGTCCAAATGAATCTTCTGTAACAGAATATGCAAAATTTCATTTGTGTTTTTTCAGTTGTTATTTTTGTTTGTTTTGTAACCCCCCCCCCCCCCCAAACACCACCTCCAACATTTGTTATTTCCATTGTTGACTTGGTTTGTGCAAGACAGAAATGCTGAAAAGTGCTGACATTTCCTTTGTTTCGGTGGATACAGGCTATTGTGGATACGGTTGACAACCTTCTGAGGCCAGAAGCACTGAAATCCTGGGAAGATATGAACTCTACAGAGCAGACGCATGCCGCAACGATGTTACTCGATACATTGGAGGAAGGGGCCTTTGTCCTTGCTGACAATCTAATAGAACCGGCTATAGTAAAAGTACCTGCTGAGAATATAAGTAAGTTGTTTGCTTCCCGAGGTTCCCACATTTTCTTCGTATGTGTCACTGTTTCTTTTAAATGTCCAACTTGCCAAAACGTTTCTGTGTGTGATGTGTCCTTCCAATTGTTATTCATATTGCTTTTGTGTAAAGACTAAATTATATGATGAAGCTCTCCTTGACAAAAACAGAAAAGGAGAATGTTAGCCTGCTTTAATCTTAGTAAAATTGTCCACCTATTTTAGCTCAGTCCCCTATTGTGGGCTAATGTGGTTTCTCACCCACAGTTCATCATTAAAAGCGGTCCTATATATAACTCAAGACAGCCTTTTTCTATATAATAATAATTCTGTTGCAAATATCATGCTTTTTATATATGTTTTTCTTCCCTGCTTTGGAATTAGTGACAGAGTTGGCATGAGCGAGGCCTGTTTACTATCTTACTATTTCAAAATAACTAAATGTCATACGTATAAGTTAACAAACATTAGTCCCCTCCAGTATTAAAATGAATATCCTCCAGCTGAATTTTATTTGCTGTTTTTATTGGAGGGGGTCACCTAAATAACTCCAGATGGAGACGGAAGAATGGAAAGTTAAGGAAATTATGGTTTTCTGGACCCACCTCCGGAAATTAGCCCTCTGATATTGATTTCATTTTGCATCAGTGACATATCCAGTTTGAGCAGCCAGTCATCTTCTGGAGAAGTAGTTGACTCGATATTATTACTTATTTTTTTCATTCCTTTTTTATCTGCCTCTTAAATGTACTGAAGCTAGAATTCAAAGTTAAATTTGGGCTGCTTTGGGAAATGCAATCCTAATTTAAAAAAAACTTACACTTAAACACAATTATCACTGGAATAATGAATATTCAGTCAGAAGTCAGATACCGTACACATTTCTCTAGGTGAAGCATCCGTATAATCACACTAAGAATTTTAAGAGCGTCTTTCAGGAAATACTTGTAGAGTACGTATACTTGTGACAACTTCTTATGCTCAGTTATCGAGACAGCATATCAATCATTTTCCTACTGGCATGATAAAATATGGAGTTCCGTATTAACAATGAATGAATGTATAGCTAGGGAAACCTCAGGGACATTTATACCAGTAAAAGCTTACGTTGTAAACCGTTCTGAAGTCTAAGCAGTACCGTCAGCCCTGTGAGTCCAAGACGACTTGAGTTGTTAAATGAATAGTTACAGAATCCTCAAGAGAGTAGAGTCGGGACCGTCTGTAAGTCCAAAGGAACTGTGCACCAATGTCCAGAACACCTGTATCCTCTTTTTTTGTTTAAAAATGCCATAAGATCTGTCCTGTCAAGATTGCCTCAGACCACATTAGGGAAGACAGGCGGAAAAAGTCATGACATTACAATAATTCCTCTATTTTTCTATGCAAAAAACGAGAGAAACAGAGAGGCTGAAGATGGAGAGACTGAATGCCTCTTTAGGCCTGCAGTTTAGCTGGCTTATTGCTTAATCCACCTTTATGAAAAGGCACCTTGGGTCGTTAATTTAAAAAAATAAAATAAAAAAATACATTTGGGCTTTGGGGTTGGGGGTGCAATTCCAAGTCAATATCTGTCAAAAGTGATAGATTTCATGATGTGAGGAATGCCAGATGGGAGTGTATTTTTTGATGTATGAGTATTTCTGACCCCAAGTAATTGAAGACATCAAAGAGATTTTAGCCTGGCAATGAAATCCCACTACCAGTTAAAATGACTGTGAGCGACTGCAGTTTTATAAAAGGTTTTCAAAGAGTTGTTAAATGAGCCCGGAGTTACATGGACCCATAGGGGAAAAGTGACGAAAAAAAACCTTTTATTTTTTGTTGTTGTAGTAAATACTTGCTGTTCAAAATACAATGCAACGTTGGCTAGGACCAAATCAAAACTTTGGTTAAAGTTAAAGGTTAAACTTTGGCCTAATTGCATTTTATCTAACTACATTTAGGTGTCTTTAATATTAAAATTTGTAAGTAGAAAATTATTTCAACCGATAAATAGAAAACGCAATTTAATAAAGTATTAAATAGCATTTTTGAATAAACTGTTAAGGATTTGAAAGTATGTATATACACTATACGCTTGATATACTGGATATATTTTTAAAAATGCATTCACTGTGCACGAAGCATGAATTTCAAGCACTGCTTTAGTGGTTGCATCAAATAGGAGTCCGATGTGTGCGTTAATTCATCAGTAGTCTGAAATTTGCATGTCTGTACTAAAGCTGCTGTTTTCATACAGTAATGCCTGGTGTGTTTCTCCCTGTTCTTTTCCCTTCCCCGCCAAAATCAGTCCTGGATGTTTATGTGCTCAGCACGGATGGCCAGGTGCAGGATTTCAGATTCCCCCAAACCAATAAGGGCGGAATTTCTATCCAGCTGTCCTCTAACACCGTCGAACTCAACAGTAAAAACGGTGAGCCCGGTACCCACGTCAAATTATTATTTTTTTTTACGCGATCGAGAGGCTGTGGCGTTTGTTCTTATTCTGCGTCTGTCCTACAGGAGTGGCTAAATTGGTGTTTATTCTTTACAAACACCTGGGGCAGTTTCTCAGCACAGAAAACGCCACCATTAAATTTGGCAGCGACGTCAATGGACGGAACCACACGATCGCTGTGAACTCCCACATAATTTCAGCCTCCATCAACAAAGAATCCAGCCGCGTGTTTATTGCAGACCCCGTGGTTTTTACCCTGGAGCACATCGACGTAAGTCCGTATGAATTAACACAAAGAGACCTTAAAACTACTCGGAGGAAACGGCCCGCAGATTGAACACCCCTATTTAAACGATAATTGTCTGATTAGGTTACAGTTGAGTTTCTTTAGGCTGGCAAACTTTGAATTAAATAAGTCTGCCACAGTGGTAAATATAACTTTAGTAAATTCTTTAATCAACATTAGAATGTAAATGGTGCCATTTACTTTTATAGGGGAGAATTACCTCCTAGATTAGCCACGCAGTGCTGAATGAAAATCACTTGAGGACCAATTATGTTCCATCTTTTAGAGTTGTCAAGAGTGGTTCCCATAGGGATCTGACATGACTGTTCTTTATGAAGGAAACAGTGCAATGGTTATGTAACGATTATAGAGCCTTGCGATGATTCTGCGAGAGATAAAAAAATATTCTGAAATATTTTGTATATTAACTTTACCTTCTCTGGTTTATAAAAAAAGACATATGTGTGAGACAGAGCATCCCTGTTCCTTGTTCACTTAAATACTACAGCTGATCCTCAAAGGGTCTATGCAAAGCTAGATACATTTAAATAAAAAGGTTTATGTACACTAGTATTGAGGAGGTTTTTATTATCTCCATTTCCCAATTTTCCAAGCCATTGCACCCCTTCACCCGGGATAATTGAGAGCTGACCTTTATTACATTTGTGATTGCTAATTTGGTCATACCATCATTTATTGCACTAACCAAGATTTCCGTCAAATCAAATTATGTGAAATATGCCGGACCGCAGACGGAACATTACTTCAACGCAAACTGCTCTTTCTGGAACTACTCGGAGAGGAGCATGATGGGATACTGGTCCACCCAAGGCTGCAAGCTGCTGGGCACCAACACGACGCACACCACCTGCTCATGTAACCACCTGACCAACTTCGCCATCCTCATGGCTCGCCGGGAGATCATCGTGAGTGCCACTTCTTTTGTTCTGTCCTGGACGTTCTCGTGTTTGCCTTTACCCAGTTCATCTATCCAACCTGTAAGAACTGTGGAAACATAGAGGGATGGATTTATCCACCCCCCCCCCCCCAATTTCCTCGGGGGGGGGGAGAAGAAAATTGACGGTATATTGCATAAGATCAAGCCTGACGTTCAGGAGAAACTGGCCTGCTATTCTCTGAGACATTAATTGCTCATTACTAATGGACTAATGGCCAGTGATTAACACCCTCTGAGCATTTATTTCGGCGTGTCACCTATTATTTAAAAATTGTAATTTTTCCGTCCAGCGCCTGTTGGAGTAATGTATGAGAGCTGCTATACCCTTCAGCTTGCATCGATTGACGGGCACGTGCATTTCCTGGGTTGGTTGGTTTGGCAGGACAAAGACGGAGTGCACGAGTTGCTCCTGACCGTCATCACCCGGGTGGGGATCGCCGTCTCCCTTCTTTGCCTGGCCATCAGCATCCTCACCTTCTGCTTCTTCCGGGGGTTACAGAGTGACCGCAACACCATCCACAAAAACCTGTGTATCAACCTGTTTGTGGCAGAGCTCATTTTCCTGATTGGCATCGACATGACAGAACTCAGGGTATGTTTTTTTGCGATCCGTTTCCTAGGCTCCTTCTGCGGAGAGAAAAAAAAAAGGGAATATCAGAAATTCTCCCAAAATGCAATGCTATTTTACTGACAAAGGGTCTGGGAGCAGCAATATAGTGGAGTAAAGCAGAAGTTGAATGTGATTTAGATACACACACATTTTTACTTAGAACTTAGAACTTACTCATTTACCTTGATATATTATAATGGTAATTGGTTGCGATATTCTGCATCGTGAAAGGAATCTTTTTTAGGCCAGAGCAGTTCAAATTCACTCCGAGCTGAGGCTAAGTTGAATGGAGTGTTGAGCGTAGAAAGTGTGATAATTGAATTTCTGCATTGAAGCTGAAGCCCTGCTTTATAAAGAAGCATGCATTCAAATGCAATGGATATTAGTGGCGAAGGCTCACGAGAAAAAACACCGGCTGCTTTTTATCGACAATATTACATTGAAGATGTTAACAATGTAACAATTGCCTTGCCAATGCATTTCGGGTCTTCTGAAGGTTGTTTAAAACAAATGGTAACAGCGCAGTTAAAAGTCTTCACACGAGTTTCTCTAAACACCGTCTGTGGTTGTATGTTTCAGACTGGCTGCTCCATCGTGGCCGGGATTTTGCATTTTTTTTTCCTGGCTGCTTTCTCCTGGATGTGTCTGGAGGGCGTACAGCTCTATCTCATGCTGGTGGAAGTTTTCGAGAGTGAATACTCCCGGAAAAAATACTACTACATTGCAGGATACCTTGTGCCGGCCATAGTAGTGGGCATCTCCGCAGCTGTTGATTACCGGAGCTATGGAACTAAGAAAGCGTAAGTTGTGTAGAGTAAACTAGATAAAAGTAAAAAATATTATGTAGTGTCCGTGGATAGTGGCTTATCTGACATGCCCTTTGTTATTCATGACACGAGTTTCCTTGGTCCTCCATTAGCTTTGTTTCCCCTGCAGTCATTTCTTTACTTATTCATCCTTCTGCAGACATGGGTCAGATCATCTTTCAGGGGTTGCTTAGGAGCTTCGTGCTACAATCTGACTTCTCCCTGGTCTTAGCCACTGAAATCCAGTATGATCGGAGCAGCTGTCGTTAATTAGCATGTGCTAAAGTGAAACTAACATCATTAAACAGGCGAAATGAATATCGAAGGTGCTTCCTTTGTTTGTTTCATTTGCCTGTTGTCAGTGTGTTAATGTATAGAGTTGTTTTCAATATTCTCCAATATATACCAGCCAACTGCAATGCTCTCCCCCGTTCTCCCACCAGACAATAGTGGCCAGATGTGTCACAGTACCCAACAGTTTGTCGGCTATTTAAAATTCACGTCTTGAATTTTTAATGTGACAGCATTCTAATATACCGTATTTTCACCATTTGTCCTGCGCAGTCAATTTTAAGCATCTGCTGCTAAAAGTTTGACAAACTGCAAGCAGAAATTATACCTTGTAGACATTGCATAAAAAGCTAAATTAATTTTTTCACCACTGGACCCAACCTGACTGGTGGAGAAAGTAATTAGTCAGAGGCTTATGGACACATGGCACCTATACGCAGATGTTTGTGTTTACACTTTACTGTACTTTACAGCTGTGCCTAATTATCCTGCCCTATTAAAGCAAAGTGCCTCCATTGCAATAGACTTTAGTTTTGCCATCAAACCAACTAAAGCACCTCTTATAGTATGAAAAGTATCACATTCTTTTATTAGTTTTTCCCTTTCAATTATATTCATCTGTTCGAGAGAATGTACTGGTCCACTTGCCTATCATGTGTTATGGAGCTGGTTGTGTGCTTGGTAGTGGGTTCAACTGTACGATATGTAGTGCGCCATTGCGCTCGTTTGCAGGAGGTGGGGGTGTTTGCACGGACGGTCCCAGTGAAATCTTGTGATTTCTTCTGATACAGTACTTTCCTTCACGTGCTTGTTACTCTGTTTTCCATTCTAGCTGTTGGCTAAGGGTGGATAATCATTTCATCTGGAGCTTCGTAGGACCAGTTACATTCATCATCATGGTAAGTGTGTGTGTGTGTGTCTGTTAGAATTAATATTTGAGGGCGAGAACCACAAGAGTGAGAGTTTATTTATTATTTTTCTTCATGCTCGACATAGGTGCGATCAATGATAACGGTGCTTCTAATGGGCAATGTTGGAAGGTAATTCCCCTTGAGCTCCACAGACAGCTTCAGTACACAAGAGGGTTAGCATGCTATGCAGCCTGGGATGCTCAAAGCCGCAACGTCTTTAACTTTTACGTCTTCTTCTAAACTGAGATAGCGTCTGATTTACTCCTGGAAACACCCGGTAGGATCCATTAATAATCTATTAAAATGAGGTGGCCCAGGTACGCTGCAACCCGTGAGGAACTGGGTCAAGTAGCCCTGCTCTGCGTTGTGTTTTAACACCTCCTGTGTACTAGCAGGGATTATGTGTACTTGGAAAACGTCTCATTTTGTTGAAAGCTTTGGAAAATGGTTTTGTCAACATGCGCGTGAGTTAATGACATGTAGTCTTGTTCACGCATATGCTATTCACCAGAAGGGCACTGGAATCCAGCTGAAATACCTACATTTAACAAAAGAAAAAAATGTTCTGTAGTTATTACCGTGTATTTGTGTTCCTCGATGAGCGTTTCTGACAGTTTCTGACAGACACACGTTTCTGAGCGTCTCCTACACTGTGTAGTCTCACGACCCCGGTCATGTGATTCCCCCGACACAGTGGCACGGGAGGCGCGAGTTAAAGGGTAGAACAGTGTGGTGTGCGCGCCTGTGACTGCGGTGGTCTGAGAGAAGTTTGCTCACGCTGAGAGGTCTGGGCCCTTCAGCGCCATCACTCTCACATTCAGCGTGGGAGACCAAAGTTTGAGTTCCGCCACGCTTGGGGAGCCCCGTTCGCGAACCCCTGGCTCCGGACAACGACGTCTTAACTGCTTTGGTCGGACTGCGTCTTATATTTCCTCTTCAGGGGAACTTACAGCCACAGAACTTGGCTCGCTCTTCCACAGAGGATATTGTTAAAAAACGGATCTTCGGTTTCCATTTTTTTCTTTGTGACTCAAACTACACAGCAGGGAAACAGTCCACTGAAGTGTACTGTGGTATTAATTCAAACAACTATTTAAAGGAGCTA